>CANYCX015642284.1:0-13983 GCA_948193385.1 Breynia disticha f. nivosa
TCACAAAAAATAATCTCTTAAAGAAATATAAAATCATGTTTTCTTACAAGTTGCTTTTGTGGGCATGTGGAAGCGCAATTCTCAATTTAGATCGAACGGTGATGGGATCTGTTCCGGCAACCACCTACAAATATGAATGAAACATTTCAGCCAGTCATATTAATACAGTTGAGAAGCTTCTTGAACGATCTTTTACAACTTGTTATTTCTTCTGGAACAAATGCAAACGATAAGCTAAACAAGAAGAAACAGTGGAACGATGGAACCAACCTGATTTTCGGTGGCTTGAACAGGTTCTATATGATGCGAGGCATGAAACATGCTAAAATGATATACACCAGATTTCTGAAACCAAATCGCTAACCAAAATACAAATGAGCATAGTGAAGAATGAGATAATTATAAATTTTTGCAAACTTGAGTATATGCAAACAAAATGACAGTAAATTTCATCCAGAACATGTAAACAGGCAAATTCGAAGCAAACATGTACTCAGTAGATAATTGCTCACCTTTGTCAAAGGACGAACTGAAAATATTCTTTACGGCTTCCCTGTTGCAGACCAAGCATACATAATTAAATGTGCAAGTTTACACCTTGATGCAATCAAAGGTAAATTATCAAGCATTATACAGTTCTATAATTATGGAAAGTGTGAGTATTTCCAAAACATTCAAGAGATTCTTGACATTAGCATTAATATCTTCAATTTTTATCGTGGGAGAAAAAGATTAGTCTAATAGTTTATCCAGATTGAAAAGCTGGTCACCTGATTATACTAATTACATTACTCATCACACAGTGTTGAAATCCTCAGTTGGACATAGTCAAATAATTCCTTTCATGTTTCTTCTCAAATAATATCATTGCCACAAATCCTCTCAGCAATTTAATAAGTCACTAAAATAGCATGTTAAATAATATTTTGTTGATTATCAGTCAGGCTGGACAGTAAATCAACAAACTTGAGCACTGAGAAGAAAATCTCACGATATGGGTATTGCATATTCTGGACTGAGATAGAGAACATTGGCCCGGACTGGAGGATTTGCTGCCTGCAAACCGAAGTCAGACGACATGCACTTATATAGAAAATGAACAAAAGAACTAAGACGTATCATTTGTTTTTACCTTGAGTACAGGAGATACAGATCCATCCTTCACTGTGAAAAGGTCAGAGAGTGACAAAGATTGAGATGTTTCACCATGTTTGAGAAATGCTGCTCCATGATCATCTAAATCCCTTTCCATTTTATCATACAATCTGGATCTTTGTTCCCTGCCTGGAGACGCAGAATCTGATATGGCCGTCAACAAGTAAGTATAATTGCGTATTTTTATCACTAATTGGTTAGTTTTGCCTCATCATTCCCTAGCTTTTAGCTTTCATCAAATTGAAACAGAAACAAAAAAAAGTTGCAGAATTTAATGAATGAGTTCTAACAAAAAAATTTCCAAGATAGGAAAATAAAGCATCCATTAAAAAAGGATAAACATCTTAATGTAACTTAATGCTGTTAATTTGACTGAATTATTGTGATCCAAACAAAATATATCAATAAATCTAAGAAACTGAAAGGTTGAACCTGAGAACTCCATGGTTTCACCTCAGATGGGCAATACATTAATTAGTTAATCATCACTCACAAATTTCACAACAGACTTTGAAATTATGATCTCAAGTAAAACTAGCTGCAAGAGAGAAAATTACAAATTGTTCCAACAATTCCTTTTGACAAGCAAATTATATCTTCTTTCTACTAAAGCTAAAAGGTAAATTAAATCCCTTTGTTTAGGCAGATACATGCACGACACAAAACCCTACAAACAATCTATAATTTGTCGCGATAAAAGGCTGAAACTTTCAATTCCATAACCAAATTAAACTCAACATCTAACAACAATACTTCACTAACTACAAAACAAAAGAACCCAGATAAGAAATTCAACAAATTCACTCAAATCAGCTTCAGAACCATAAAAGCACCCATCTTTTTGTCACCACAGCAAGCTAAACATAAAAAATCAATTCCAAAAAGACCACAAAGTAATAACAAAGTTACAAAATTTATAAATCAAATACCTGAAGAAGAAGAGCGACTGATAGGAGGAGAATTTTTCAAAGCCATGTGAAGCAAAGTGAGAGACAAAATGAAACAAAAAGACCAAATGAAAGCTACAGTCTTTGAATGACTCCACTCTAGCCAATTTCTGCGCAATACGAATCTACCCATTTCCATTCTGATTAAATTTGTCATGGTGATTTTAACGTGGACGTCATACGCATAAGTGGTACAATGTTATATGATCGATCAACAATTTACTCTCTTATTCACACATGTTTCGATTCGACGTTTCAGACTTGACAGACCTAAATTACCCGCTCACATTCTGACATCTATCTATCTTTCCATTAATTTTGGGTAAGTAAAAAAAAGTACGGAATGTAAAAAAAAATGACAATCTTAATTCTTTTCTTATTTACACGTTTTCTTTGATTTCAGCAGCTTTCACATTTTATTTATTTAACTTTTTTTTTCTATAAGGTGCCGTAGAAATTGACACGATACCAGACTACAAATCTAAAGCTAATTAATATCTCTATTTGGTTGTTATCACTTGGGAAGAACTTGGTGCATCGGAAAATCGGCCGGTTGTCTATTCTTATTTTAAGATTCAAATCGTTTCCCAGGTGACCTAGTATTAAATCGGTAAAAATTGACAAATCAGTCATTTTAATCGGTGAATTGATAAACTAGCCCGTTTTCAAGTGTTGGAAAAAAAATTAATAATTTTAAAATTAAATAATTTTGTATATAAAATTATTTATTTTATATTATTTTTAAATTATTAGTTCGACTAATAAACAACTAGTTCGAGTAGTAAACTAATCATCCAATCTCTTATCCAATTAGTTTATCGATATTGTTGTGACAACATTGCCCATAACTACCAACTGTGGTATATGTCTAGACAATCAGTTATTGCCTAAAGTAGAATCAAATTCTGTAATTTAAATAAAATTAAGGGTATATTCGAATTGTTGTTGTTATGGAAAAAAATATTATAATTATAATTATCGTTGGTTTGATAAATTATAAAAAAAATAATTGTTAACTATATAAGGTTGAAAAATTTTATGTTAATTTATATACTCAAGAATTGAGATATATTTATAATTTAATTAATATAAGTAAAAAAATTAATTTCAAATAATTTATAAATATATAATAAAAATGAGATAGTTAAAATGCTTAATTGCACATATACCCTATTTTTAGTTTTTATTCATAAATTAGTCGTCATTAAAGTTTCTTTTTGTACTCTTACTTATTAAATTACAAATATACCTCAGTTCTGAATAAATAAAGCTTATATATAGTTTACATCAACTTAATATTTAACTTAAACGATAAAAAAAATTATATATAAGCTAATCTTTAAAAAAATTATAAAAAATATAACAATTTAATATATATTAAGTTTAAATGTATGAAAATAGATATAAATTTTATACAGAAAAATGTTTAAATTCATATATAAAATATATATAAAAAATATATAAAGTTTATATGAAGTTTATATTAAGTTTATATCTAAAAAAAATTAATTTCAACAAAATAAAATTAAAAAAGCAAAAAATATTATTTTGTAAAAAAATTTAAAATATTTATATTTTTACAAATAAAAAAAATGAATTATGTAATTAATCCATAAAAATGAAGGTAGAGAGAAAAAACTTGCGTCAAATTCCAAATCCATTCAACCCAACACACAAAGGCAACATTGCCACTCCGTCATCTCTCCAACAGTGCCAACACATTTTGCTGGCTCCATTATTAAAATGAACTGAACTGAACTGAACACCAACCATGCTGTCTTCATTTCACAACGCCACTTCTCTTCCGCTTCCTTCTTTTACTCTTTCCTACTCCTTCTCTACTTCTTCCAGGTTACCCTCTTTTCTTCACTTTCCTTCTTTTTACATCTACCATATTGCACCTTTACTAACATTTCCACTCATTTTCATTTCAGCCTCCCCATCAAAATGTCTTCTAATTCTCTCCCTCCTCTCCCTCAACACCGTGTCGTTGTATAGCTCTCTTTCTCGCTTTATGTGTGTGTGTGTGTTGGTTCCGGTGCCGATGAAGTATTGGCTCATTGTTTCTAAAAGATTGTAATTGGGTTGTTTTGTTGTAGTTTGGTGATTGTATTGATGTTGGCAATGTTTGCTTTCAGTTGGGATGTGGAGCTATTGGACTAGATTTCTTGGCTGCGGTTGCTTCTTATCCCAACCCTGATGATAAAATAAGAAGTACTAGTTTAAAGGTTGCTTCTTTTTTGCTCTTCTTTTTTACTAAACTTTTTTTCAGTTATTGGATTTTGCTTCAACTTGTTGTATCAAGATTGGATTTTTCTGGCTTTTATGTTTGTTTTTGGTCAAGGATTTTTGTTGCTTTCCATCTGGGGTTGAATGTTGCATTTGATTTTAAAGCTTAATTTGTTTAGGAATTTAGTGATTGGACTTAAAATTGGCTTGAGGAGTAAGTGAGTGAACGACATTGTAGTTCATGATAAGCTTCCTGGTCCTGGGCTTTCAAATTTCAACTTTTGCTTTGTTGACCTGTATTCTAGTAGGAATATCTGTTATTGTGAAGAAGTGAGATAGTTTGCTGCTTTATTAAAAGAGAATGAATGATTGTTGAAGGTTTCTTAATCCTCAGGTTCAAGGAGGTGGAAATACTGGAAATGCTTTGACTGCGGCTGCTCGTTTGGGATTGAATCCAAGGATAATTTCTAAGGTTTGACTTTGAGTCGTCTAAAATGAATTTGCACCGTGGCTTCTTGGTTTCTTTCTCAAAAGCATTGTTAATTCTAACACAAAAAAAAAAAGATTTCCAGATGTTCATGGTTTGTTTATTTCATTTTTTACAATATATAATAGGTTGCTGATGATCCTCAAGGCAGGGGTATAATTGAGGAGCTGGAAGCTGATGGTGTTGATACTTCCTTTCTCATTGTGAGTTTTATTATTTCAAGTGTTAATTACCTTCGGAGAGATGTACATTGGTTCTGTTACTTTGTTTTTTACTCACGAATTAATCTAAAACATCTTATTTCCTGCATTTATATAAAGATTGTTATTCTCCCAAAATGCAATTTAAGGGATGCATGATTTTATACTTATTTTGAAAACTTTTTTTACTTTTTGCAAGTTCTTTTTGAACTGGTATAGTTTTGCATGTAAACAGTTGAATTGTGTACATGTAGTCAGCTTTCTCATAGAAACCGACTACGCTTGCCCCCTAAACATGTATCATTCACCAGTCCATTTTTTACTTGCCTGTGTTAGAATTTTTGTATTGACATTGTTTTCTTCTCTCTTTGTTGGCAAAGACTGGTGTAACTATGGTATGTTTTTTCCTATCTTGGAATCGTAGCAATTTCCACTTTTCTTTTCTTTTTTTTTTTTTCTAAATCATGGTTGCATTTACATCTGCCAAATCCATAAACTTCTGGTTTCTTGTTCCTATGGTTTATACCATTTAGATTTACTTGTATCATATGACTGATTTTTTCAACTTTGTTTTGTTTTGGCTGTTTCTGTTTTGCTATTCCTCACATTTTAAATCATTGTATTGAACCAATATGTGTTTTTTATAGGTTTCTGAGAAGGGTAACTCACCATTTACCTATGTCATTGTCGACAACCAAACGTGAGGCTATCTCCCCTCTCTCTTTCTCTCCTCCATGATTCATGAGAAAGAATTTGTTATACATTAGTTTGGCAAGGATCTAAATAAACATTTTATTTGTTTGTCATGCTTATTTTTAAAAAGAAAATAAATATGAGTTTTATAGGATTGTTTTTGTAAATAAAATCCAAGTTATGTTAACTAATCTAATAAATAAAATTCTGTTTCTCAATTTGATTATTCTGAGAGGCCCATTCGCTTTTCTATTACAGTCTTGTTCTGGGAAGACAACTGATGGAGTTAAATAAATTAACAGATTATACATACAAAAAATAATTATAGCACTTTGAATTCACATAACTTTTATCTTTTTCTTTGTGATTCTTATTAACAGTAAAACCCGTACATGCATTCACACTCCTGGGGATACTCCTATGGCAGCGGAGGAGCTTTCTGATTCCAATCTGTCATCAGCTCTAGATGGAACTAGAATTGTCTATTTAGATGGAAGGTTGCCTGATACTGCACTTAAAATTGCACTGGAGGTAAGAACGTCTTTCTTTTGGCTGTATTGGTGCTTTGCCACTTATGTTAGGAGTTCATCAGAACTATTCAATGTGGGAGGGTGGTAGTAACTAGTGACAAATTTTATTCTTTTTTTTTACTTCATCATTATAAAAATTCAGCCAAGGATTTCTGAGTTTTGTGATCAGAACATCTTTTCTTCTTTTTGCACATTTTAAGCATTTTGAAAGGCTTTAGTTTTCTGGGACACAAAAAGGGGGAAATGCATAATTTCATAATGAAGTTCGTTTTCTTATGTTTACACAATAGGTTGCATTTTAGCTTTTAGCATCATGCTATGTCTTCGTGTGCATAATTTGATTCTCAATTGCGGAAAATTTAAATATTTAAAATGCTGACAATTGCGTGTGGCTTGCTTGTCTTGTTGTTTCTTTCCCAAAAATTTTTTTTTTAATTCATGGGAGTTATACATTGTTTATTAATCTTTTAGTACAGGCAACTCACAAGAATATACCCATTTTGATTGATGCTGAAAGGTTAAGGGAAGGATTAGATGATCTTCTTCCATTAGCCAGTTATGTTGTTTGCTCCGCGAAATTTCCACAGGCAAGTAACTTGTTCTGTGATCAAAGCAAATGCTGATGATTGACTGTATTTCTTGCAGAAAAATCTATTTAGAATCTTTTATGTTTTACGTATCCATGCCTTTTTGTGTCCTGTCATTTTCTTTAAAAGTTAATATTTTAGCTTGTTCTTTCTATTTGTAATAGCATGGAAGCATGCATCCGTTGATAAATGACTGCTCAAATTGCATCATTTGACCTGTAATTGATGAATGAATGCTCAAATTGCATCATTTGCTTTCTATGTGTATGTACAATCGCACAAGTGTGCACTCATATGACAAACTATATTTGATGAATGAATACGCAAATTGTATAACTTGTTTTCAATTTGCGTGTACAAGTGCACTCATGCCAGGCACCTTGAGGTGGTGCCATCATAACTTTGTCTGTGAATGTGACTACTGTCTGCTCGTCGTCTGCAATTTTTTTATAGTTAATGCTGGTTAATCTATTCGAAAACTGTATGCACACAATTCTCTTAAAGTTCAATTTTCATCATCTCTGTCCTCTTTTTGTTCTGTAAAACGATACCGAAATCTTTATTTGTTGCCAAAAAATTTAACCAGATATCATCTATGTTAAATGAATTACTTGACAGGCATGGACTAAGGCACCATCAGTTCCTAGTGCACTTGTCTCAATGCTTCTGGGATTGCCACAATTGAAATTTGTTATAGTGACCTTGGGTGAAGATGGATGCCTATTGCTTGAGAGAAGTGCAAAGGGTTAGTAGATATTTCATGAACTTCTTAGTGCTGAAAAAATATGTACATTTTTTAAGGTCAGAAGGAAACAATTACATGCTAGAATGCTACAAGCCTTTGCTCTGTGAATTCAAAGTCAATCTTAATATTTGTTCTCTATATTTATTTCACAGAGGCCCCTGCATCAGAAGAAACAGATATAGATAACTTATTGGAATTATTGAAGCAGCAAAAGGATGGCAGCGTAGCTGTTCCAACATGTGTTTCATCGGTAATTTGCATGTTTCCTCAACCAAAAAATGATTACGTAACTGATGGATTCTCTTTTACTTCGTGCAATGAGTACTTTAAAAAATCTTAGGCCTTTTTTGGAGCAAATTCTGAAGAACTGATTCTTTTTCTTACTCTAAATTAGATTGAAAGTTCTTGAACTGTTGCATAAATATGAGTAAAGTATCTTTGTAAAATCATTACCATTACTTACACTTCCATTAATTACCCTTACATACACTCCATCCAAACACACTATTTGATTCTAGGAGACAGTGTCCTCAGTTTGAAGTATGAAAAGGATGTTTGTTTGAGGGGTTAGAATCTGAAGCCTAAAAGTTAGTTAACCAATTATAAGGGTTTTGGCGAAGTGTAACAATTGTTTATGCAAGTGTAGGACATTAAGACCCTGTTACTGCCAATAGAGGTCAAAAAGCCCGTTCTTTTTAACCAAAAATCTAAGCATTAGTTGAACAGGGGAGAACTAGTGTGTTGGCAACTATTGCTTCAAATGATTTGGCTATCTAATTATCTTATGATACTTCACACTATGTATATAATTGTTTGTCAAATGCATTTTGCCTGCTTTAGATGGAATGGATTGCTATATCTGCAATTAATAGTTCTGTATATTTTCCTCTTCAGTCAATTTCTAAAATAAGAGTGAATGGCGTTGGATCGCTGAGTGGAAGATTGTTTCTGGGGACAGCTGAGAAGATACCACCATCGGAACTTGTTGATACAACCGGTGCTGGAGATGCTTTTATTGGAGCAGTCCTTTATGGTACGTGTAAAAATTCAGTAGTTGTGTGTTTGTTTTTCTGATAATGCGCAAGCATGCAAGTAAAAGCGATTCTCCGATTGTAGAAGTTTTTACCTTTGGCAAGTTTAATATTATGCTTTATCCTGCACATCTCATTTATACATGCATGTCCTAGTTGAAGGTCATCCATGTCTGTTAATTTACTGAAGAGCTCATTATAGTTTTATCGACTGTTAGACGACCATTTTCATCAGATTGTGTTGGATTAATCGAAATCACATTTACATAGACATTATTTCGCTTCACAATGATCACAAATTTTAGTTTTCTGAATATTTCCGTCTGATATCTTTCTTCTGGCTCTTATTTGTATAATATCTTTGCATCAATTAGGCAATTAAGGCTTTTGGACTAATCCTTCTTCATTGTCTTATGTCGCGTAGCTATTTGCACTAACATGCCTCCAGAGAAAATGCTGCCATTTGCGGCACAAGTGGTAAGCGCTTTTGAGCTTCAAGGCAAAATAGATTTTTTGAAAAAAGAACACCGTTTACTGTACCTTTCCTTATCCTTGCGGATTTCAACAAAATTTTGATTTATGATCACCCTTACGGGGCTGAATGCAGGCTGCCGCAGGCTGTAGAGCTTTGGGAGCTCGAACTGGTCTTCCGCGTCGTGATGATCCACGCTTGTTGCCTTTATTGTGCTAATCTTCCATGATTGTATAAAATGATAAGATTCACATTTTCATTGATAGATAACCGTTAAACTGTGGTATGAAGCCACTCTCTCTCCTTTGTATCCTCAATGATACCGAGTAGCAGAAAACGTCTGTACACAGGTAATCATACAAATTTTAATGAAGAAACTGTTTATATTCTCAATTTAAGTTGGAAATTTGAATAGATTGACAGATGCCAAGTTTGGACATCATCAGAAATTCAAGATATCGTAAGCATAAGTTCCATGTTAGAACATAATTTAGCTACCCAACTGAGCAAAATATAAGGTCTGAGAATATTACAAAATGACCGAACAGAAGATAATTAGCAGATGTCAATCCAAATCCTCCCATGTTTCTTAAACCCTACACCCAACATCCAATGTCAATCCTGCTAAATCCCTATAGACACTGTTTTACAGCAAACTATCAGCTTTGCTCGGCAATCTCCTGAAGATTGTAGCTCTAGGGTCTCTGCAACTTAGCAGCGCCTGAAAACGCTCCCCTTGAGTAGCCATATCTCCCACCACTGTCTGAATCCTCCCTGCCAGAGCCCTAAGAACGCGATGTATAACACTATGGACGGGCTAATGAGCTCAGGCATTAGAACCAGTAACAGAAAGAAACAAGGTGGAGTAAACCAGTCTGTGCTAGTTGCGGAGAGAGACTCGAACATTTTACCCATGGAGACAATGCTAGAGAGCACATTGATCTGCCAGGCAAAATTTGCTTAGCTTCTCATACTCCACAAGTGAGAATCATGATCAAGCATGTATTCAACAACTTCGCGCCCTCTCGCGGCTAAGCCTTGACAACACCGCATTCATTGCCTAATACCTCAAGGCCTCTAATGATTAACAGTCAATGGTTGCACATAATGCATCTTTGGCAGAGAAGACATTATGTACATATGCAACATGTTACCCACATTGGCACAAGAAAACCTTACAGCAAAGTGAATTCTTCCATTTTTTTTCACACCAGTTGGATGCAACATAATGTGTGGATAAAAGTGAGTGTAGACTTTATCAAATTCAAGTGTCGACAAACAGATTCTAACCTTGCCGATTTGAGAACCACGAACACCTGCATTGTTGATGGCATTTTTATTAAGATGACAATTATCAAACACACAACTGTTACATCTGTGCAGTGAACAAACACTTCCCAAGTGTACTATTCGTTTCACTTTGGTAACAGGAACAACCGTGCGAGTTCTTACTTATTTCTGACCATACTTTGCAATACAGTAAGCAATGTAGACTCTCTCTTTCCTTTCTTGAGTTTTGTCGGCATTAGACCTATGACTGCCAGAATTCCCATCTCAAGAACACCAAAGTGAGACTTCCAAAGTTGTTTAGCAGTTGACCTTACATCACTGCTATAAATAGTGGCCTCGTCCAGCACATGGTAACCTCTATCTAGAGACACTCTGAGGTGAATTCTAGACCCAAATCATGACAAAATTTTTGAGTGATCAGTTGCATTACCACCCATATGATTGCCAAGATTGAACCACCTCGAGACAACCTATTTGTCATCATGTCGCCTTTTGATTGCATTCAGAGGAAACAAAACTCTGCCAACTGCATGTATGATTCAAGAGAATGAAGGTTGAATCTCTCTCTTGAATCACTCTCTTTTAAATTTCTTTGCGGCATTAACTTTAACACTTAATATATAAAGAGTATAGAAGAAGAAAGAATAGTTGAATTTGATTGGTTCGACATAACCTTGTCTACTCCACTATCTTAACACCACGAATTTTCAACTTTCCACTATTTTCTTTTACTTACAAATCACTTTCTTATTCAGTGAGAATTCTTATACAACTTTCACTTTCAAGACAAGTAAGAACCTAACAAATTATTGCCTAACGAATGACAAATCAAATCAACAACAACCAAGAAATTCTATTCTCTAGTAGTTACTACACAAAGCCTTTATATGAGTCAATGTCAACACAATATTACTCACTTGTATCTTGCTTCAGTGATCACCTTTTGATTCTTTCTTGAATCCTTGAGAAATGATGTAGAAAATGTTTTCTTATGTTTTCACAAATGTTTCTCTACATTCCTTCATGTTTCCGACACTTAAAACCAGGTTTATATACTCCTCTTTGAGTTTTTGGCCGTTAGACACTAATTGTAGTCGTTGGACCTTTAGATGATCTTGCATTTAATGTTGTGTCACACACTTTAATGTACATGATCTCATCCTTAACGTATGCTAGACATGTAACGTACGTTACTACGATCACTAACGTACGTTAGTCATGTCCCAGATTTTGTGTCAGTTTCTCAACTTTGAGGGAGAATCTACATCACGTTCGCGATACCCTTTAGTAGACCTAGCAAAAGCTAACCCGACCCGCTAACCCGACACGACCCGACACGAAATTAAGCGGGTTTGAGTTTGCTTAAATGAGTTTGGGTCGAAAAAGGGTTGACCCGTTTATGACTCGTCTAAAATTTTGTTAAACGAGTAAACCCGACACGACCCGAATATAACCCGTTAAATATTTTTTAAAAATAAAATATTTATAATATATACAAAATTTAATTTTAAAAATATAAACATAATAAATATGAATATTTAGTTTACAAGTTAGATCTAAATTGAGTTAAATTAAACATAAACGAGTCTTATGTGGGTTAGTTAAACGGGTTAAACCTGTAACCTATTTAAGAATCGGGTCAAACGGGTCGAATTAATGGGTTAACCCATCATCCTATTTAATAATCGGGTCCAGAAGGGTCGGGTTACCCGTTTAATAAACGGGTGGGGTTCGGATTTTGATAACGGGTCGGGTTCGGGTTTGGGTTAATCGTGTTAACGGGTCATGTCGACCCGACCCGAACCCGACCCGTTAACCCGTTTTGCCATGTCTAATGGGGCACATGAACTAAATTTATTTAATAATCGTCCAAATCTCATCAATAATAATCCAGAAAGAAATTTATATATATATATATATATATAAATTAATTAACTAATAATCAATTAAATCAAAAATAAAACGAACTGAAAACGCAAATTTGAAATTTCGTTTGATGCAGCGGAAGATGAACGATCCCTCGTTGAAAGTATGCTTGTATCCACAAGTGCGAAGCATCAGGATACAGGCAATGTTTCGCACCCGATCCTACACCGAAATATGATCATTGAGAGAAAACCACGAAGTTGGTTTTTTTTTTGACAATCAATGGAAATTCATTACTTCAAGTCATTTGCCAAATCAACCAAAATACAACGTGGAGCTATACTACCCTAAACATAAAGACCTGAGGAAGAACCAATAGCTCTAACAAGAGTATGAGCTACCTGGTTCGCAGATCTTCTGATATATTCAAATTTAACATCTATCAAAGTTGCTAACATGTCCTTGCAATTAAGTACTAATAATCCAAAATAAGAGTCTACTGGAGCATCTCCGTTAACTGCCTTTACCGTGTTCAAACAATCAGATTGAATGATATATCTTGTACCACCCTTCTGTTTTATCCAAGAAAGCGCCTCCCGGATTGCCAGCGTCTCCAAGAGCATTGGGTCCCGAATACTTTGATGGTGTGTTACCCTGCCACCACAGAAGGTCCCTGCACTATTTCTGTAGACTAGGCTGGTTGCACCTGAGTGATTGAAGACTCCTGCATTGACTGAAACACTGTGCCAACCTGGTGGTGGAGCTATCCACTGATTAGCCCGTGACAGCCCCAGATCTCGATCGGTCCCAGCTTCTTCCAACCTGTGAGCATGTTCCCAATCTGCAAGTAATTGCCTACACTCATGCAATAATTCCCTGGTTGTCTTAAGTTTATTATTCCAAACAAATGCATTGCGATTTCTCCACAATGCCCAACAGATTACTCCAATAAAGCTCCATCTTTGTTGATTCACATTATCAAACATGATGCCTAGCCATTCAATGAAGTTGGTGATGTTACCAAAGTGCCAACCAATCCCTGAATCCACCCACAGACCTTGCGGCATCACAGCATACCAAGGCATGAAGTGTAGATTCATCATGAACTCTACATATAGGGCACGTACTCGATTGTAATACTCCCCTTTGCATGAATTTTTCTTTTATAGGTAAGCAATTTGATGGTGCTCGCCATAGGAAGTTGGTGATCTTTGGTGGAACTTTGAGTTTCCACAGCCTTTTCCAAGTCAATTTCACTCTTTCATCTTGCACTTCAGGTTGCGAATGCAGACGCTTGTACCCTTCTTTCAATGAATAGCTTCCTATTTTGTCTCCTACCCAACACCAGCTATCTTCTGTAACTCTATGGCTCAATGGTATGGCTAAGATTGCCTCTCGATCAGCTGGGTTAAATAACCTGCAAATTCTCTCAACATCCCAACGCCTTTCACCTTCAACCATTAAACTTGCTACCTGAAAATCTCCAGTGTTAGCATCCAAAGGTGTGGTTATGAAACCTGTGGACGTGCTAGGTAACCATGGATGCTTCCAAACCATTGTTCTCGTCCCGTACCCAATGTTTCTTCTACAACCCCTTCTGATTTGTTCATTCCCAACCCAGATACTCCGCCATATTGAGCTCACCGCATCTCCCAACTTGGATTCCAAAAAATTCTGTCCTGGAAAATATTTGGCTTTTAGGACACGTGCCATTAAACAAGATGGATGTTTGATCAATTGCCAGCCCTGTT
>CANYCX015644017.1:0-12990 GCA_948193385.1 Breynia disticha f. nivosa
GGAAAAAACTAACGGTGTTAACTTTTGTATTTAAATGCAACGATTTTAGAAGTTGAAGGGGCTGAGAGGATACAAAACTGGTTGAGGGGGCTAGAGGGATGATGAGTATAAGTTGAGGGGGCTAATTATGGGTTTAGCCAAGCAATAATGGATACCAAGTTACAAGAAGCATATGAATGAAAACAAGATATGATCGTTTAGAGTTTCACCTGAAAATTGCTGGAGCGTATACGACAGTAAATCCTGGTACTGACAGAGAAAGGAGGAGAGCGAATTAAGTTGTAGAAATTAATAACGATGCAACTTATGAAGACGTGATAAAACAGTTAAGTGTTGTATTAATTAGGAGATTAGTAAAGCTTCATTAACTGGCGTGAGGTTGTTCTAGCTTAACCAGGATATCTCGTGGTTCACACAAAAAAAAGCCAAAGCTTAGGATTAAATTCATACCATGAATATCGGAAAGAAATCTTGTTTTAATATCTTGTATAAATTTATACGACGACGAATTTCACCGGATTACATTATTCTTCGATGTATAAATTTACGATGTATAAAAATTTTCACCGGATTACATTATTCTTCGATGTATAAATTTACGATGAAATTCGTCGTCGTTCAGCACCAATTAATTTTGCAATGAATTTCGTATGAAAACTTAATATAGGGAACTATTTTGAATACTAAAAGTTAATGTGAACTGAATTGCACTTCTTAACTAAATACAGGGACGTGTTGAACATTGTTGATTGTTTTCATCATAAAATATATTACTCGGTTTCTCTCTTAAAGATATGAAATTGAATACTAAGATTTTTACAGTTAAAAAATAATTATAATAATTAGAATTAATAAAATTATTCCCTCCGTTCTTAAATATTTGTCAATTTAAGGTTTTCACACAAATTAAGAAAGTTAATAAATAAACTATAAAATGACTTATTTGTCATTCTAAATAAAGTAAGCGCTGAAAAAGAGAAAGAAAAAAAAGAATTAATTGGAGTAATTAAGGAGCATTTAAAGTAAAAAATTAGTAATAAAAATGTTAGATTAACAATCTTTAATGAACAAAAATTTAATATTAAATTAACAAATATTAAAAAACAGAAAGAGTATATATTTTTATTATATATTTTTTTAAAAAAATTATTATAAAATACTGACTATTAAAAAATTATTATATAAAAGAGCATAAAAATATTAATATATTTATCATAACTGAATTAAAAAATAAATATATCTATGCTATGCAAAGTGATATTTTAAGGTAAAAAGAGATATAATAAAATTTAATATAAAATTATTAATAAAATAAGGATTAGTTGATCTGTGAGGTATCACCTGTATTAATTAGTCATCATTAGTTGATGACTGTCCACCAGAAGTGAAATTAAATAAAAAAAAAGGCACAAAAAGCCATTTTAATTAACTCCAAATCCAATCCACACCCTACATCCACTCATAAGTTCCAATCCAATGGCCAGAAAAAGGCCTCCCTCGTAAAAATCTCGATGCGTAGAGTAAAATAACAACAACCGCTTCCATTTCACTTCACTTTCTCTTATTATTAAAGAGGACGAATAATCGTAATCTCTCTCGCTCTCTCGGTTGGTGTTAGAGAGACAAAATGGGTGGAATGAATATGGCAGTGGTTGTGAAGTTATGGATCTCAGTGTTTTTGCTGACGTGGCACCACTCTTCCTCCTTTTATCTCCCTGGCGTTGCTCCTCGGGATTTCTCTATTGTAATTTTCTTTAATCTACTATTCCTTGTTGCGTAAAATCTAGATCTTGTTGTTTCGTTGCATTATTCAGGAATTATGAAGCTTATTTCACTCTGTTTTTTTTGGATCTGGATATTGTGAGATTTAGCCTATATTTAATTGTTGTCTAAGCTTAATACTGCTGTTATCAGTGTAAATATCCTATAATTTGAGATCTTTACTGAATTTAACGAATGTTAGATTAGAGATTGGTTTTGTAATTGATGAAAATGCATTGTGAATTGCGAGACTTTGACTTCGATTTCAATAATTCAATCCTGAACTCGAAAATATGTTATTAGTTGCGTTGTTGTGATTCGTTTGTGAAATGTGATCTCTACGGATCTACCTTTTCATATTTTGCGTCGAGATTTTAGTGATTACTTTAATGTGAATGATTTATGTGATGTTTACAGCTGCATTTTTCTGATTATTTGTTTTTATTTTGAAGGATTTAATTATGTACTTCATTCTTCGCATTCCTTTACTTTAATATAAGCTGATGTTGACCAATGCTTACTACCGATTACCCTTTAATTGTGCCGTTGTCGCAGGGAGATGAGTTGAGCGTGAAAGTAAACAAGTTGACTTCCACCAAGACACAACTTCCATATTCATACTATTCCCTTCCTTATTGCCGCCCACAACGTATTGTGGACAGTGCAGAAAATCTCGGTGAAGTGCTTCGTGGTGATCGCATTGAGAACTCACCTTATGTGGTATGTCGGATTCATAGAATCTACAAGTCTCAATTCTTCTTTGGTGTTGTATTTCTTTTGTTAGTTCAAATGAAGCAGAAAAAGATGGTTCGGCTAGATTTTCTTCTTGATTATTTACCGGTTAGATATATGCTTTGTGTGCAGTTTAAAATGAGAGAACCACAAATGTGCAAGATTTTATGTCGCCAGTCTCTCAACCCGAAAACTGCAAAGGATTTCAAGGAAAAGATAGATGATGAGTACCGGGTGAACATGTGAGTGTTGGTTTCTGGATCTTTAGATATCAGCCTTTTTTTTCATTTTTGTATGATTAATAATTTTTTGTTGAAAATCTGTGGGCTGTCGCTTGATATGTTTAACAGGATTTTGGACAATCTTCCATTAGTTGTTCCAATAGCAAGGTCTGATCAGGAAAACCCTGTAGTCTACCAACAAGGCTTCCATATTGGTCTTAAAGGAATATATGCTGGAGTGAGTGCTGCAACAACCACAGTCTGTTCTGTATCATCATTTATACAACAATGGCATGTTCATATAACCTATGCTCATTTTTTTTACTTAATTGTTTGCAGACCAAAGATCAAAAGCATTTTATCCACAATCACTTGGCATTTACAGTCAAGTATCACAAAGATTCTAATACCGATTCAGCAAGGATTGTTGGATTTGAGGTCAAGCCATACAGGTCATGATGATATATAATTTTGTTTATATTAGTTTTTCTTGCAACAAAGTTAGCTGCCTTTACAATGATTACAATTTGATTTTGTGTATTAATGTTCCTTTGATAGTCTGGTTTTTTATGCTGATACGTGGCTATATTGATAAATCAGTGTTAAACATGAATATGATGGAGACTGGAAGGAAGATAAGACTCGCCTCACAACCTGTGATCCCCATGCGAAACGAACGGTCACCAACTCAGAGTCCCCTCAAGAGGTTGAGGACAAGAAGGATATAATATTCACATATGATGTTGAGTTTCAGGTCAGGCCTATAAACTTGAGTCTGTGATAAGTATCTCTTAGTGTTGTTTACGACTCATTTTCATTGCTCTATCTTTTTTACTGCTATTTATGGTGGCAGGAAAGTGATGTTAAGTGGGCTTCTCGGTGGGATACTTACTTGCTGATGGCTGATGATCAAATTCACTGGTTCTCAATTGTGAACTCATTGATGATTGTTCTTTTCCTATCGGGTATGGTGGCTATGATTATGTTGCGCACACTTTACCGGGATATATCCAAGTATAACCAACTAGAGACCCAAGAAGAAGCTCAAGAAGAAACAGGCTGGAAACTGGTGCATGGTGATGTTTTCAGGCCTCCAATAAACTCAGATTTGTTGTGTGTCTATGTAGGAACAGGGGTCCAGTTCTTTGGGATGCTTCTTGTTACTATGATTTTTGCTGTCCTTGGTTTTTTGTCTCCTTCAAACAGAGGGGGCTTGATGACAGTAATGCTCCTTCTTTGGGTATTTATGGGTCTCTTTGCCGGATACTCTTCAGCACGTTTATACAAGATGTTCAAAGGAACAGAATGGAAGAAAATTACTCTTAAAACTGCTTTCATGTTTCCTGCTACAGTTTTTGCCATTTTCTTTGTGTTGAATGCTCTGATATGGGGTGAAAAGTCATCTGGTGCCGTGCCATTTGGAACCATGTTTGCTCTAGTAGTATTATGGTTTGGCATCTCAGTCCCATTGGTGTTTGTTGGTAGCTATGTTGGTTTCAAGAAACCCACAATCGAGGATCCAGTGAAAACCAACAAGATTCCGAGGCAGATTCCAGAACAGGCCTGGTACATGCATCCGGTCTTTTCCATACTCATTGGAGGCATTCTCCCATTTGGAGCCGTCTTTATCGAGCTATTTTTCATCCTCACCTCCATTTGGTTGCACCAGTTCTACTACATATTTGGCTTCCTCTTCATTGTCTTCATCATCCTCATCATCACTTGTGCCGAGATCACGATCGTGCTTTGCTATTTCCAGCTGTGTAGTGAGGACTACCTTTGGTGGTGGAGATCATATCTGACTTCAGGTTCCTCCGCACTATATCTCTTCCTGTACGCTGCTTTCTACTTTTTCACAAAGCTCGAGATCACAAAGCCAGTATCTGGGATGTTATATTTCGGGTACATGCTGATCGTCTCATATGCTTTCTTCGTGTTGACCGGCACAATTGGGTTCTATGCTTGCTTCTGGTTTACCAGGCTCATTTACTCATCGGTGAAGATTGATTGATTATTTGGAGAATTGTTCTATGCGATCCACCTATTCCTGGAAAAACTGCCGGACCGTTCGACGGGACAAAATACATAATCAGAATTGGAGATTTGCAGTAATGATGCTTCCTGAGTTGCCAATTGAATTCATTTCTGAATCATCATCACCCAGAAAATCTTAGCCTTTTTTTTTGATACAGGTAGCAAATCTAGTTCTTTTTCCCTTGCATATTACAATTATTGTTGATATGGTTCGGTTCTGTTCTGTTTGTGACGTTCGAGGAGATTGATAATCAATCACCTTCGAACATTGATGACAGAAATTCTTGTATTCTCCGTCCTATTACATCTTCATACCGTTTGCAGAACTGAATTTAACTTTGAAGAAGTAATAATCTGTACTTTATTTGCAATTGTATACCTAAAGCCAAGTTTATGCAGTTTTGCTCTTGTGATTTCCCATATTTTTTATTTGTGGACCAACATGTAAACTTATATAAGACTGACAACGCACGTGATTATAAACAAGGTAATATTCTTGTCTTACATCGGATACATTTACAACAGTATGAAGCATAGATTCTTAGAGGAAATTAATGTAGAGAAATGACAAGCCACTGAGCACAGGAAACATTTAGTACAAACAATTGAAATATTACAGAAAGAATATGAATTTCTTGTTGCAAGCTGGTTGAGAAGAGACTCAACTTGCTTGCTCATATGTCAGTAAAATAATTTTCGAAACGATTTCATCGAATCTTCCTCTAGGCATAGAACAAGCGATAAGCCTCCTTCCTCATCACCTGACCTTATAATCTGCCCTTTTCGTTTCGATGCTCTAATACTCCAAGGTCCTCCCCACCCAAAATCCGCATTTTCAAATGGTATTCTCATCCAAGTATTAATCTTAAGATTTGGAATACACAAATTCTCAGGCCAGTTCATTTGACGAGTTTCATCATCAAGGAGCTCCAAATGATCAACAACTGATCTCAGATATCCATCGTCTCTTCTTTTAATCTCCTTATGCACCCTATCAACTGTTTGACAAAATGTCTCAGACAAAATTTCACCAGACGATGCGAGCGGTGTCGCATGGAAAATCACATTTCCGAAATACCCCGGTGGGATCATCGGTCGCAACCGTAATCTTCCATCAACAGGGATAAACATCTTAGTTTTCTGATCATCTGGGAGGCCTCTTGCTTTACAAACACACCTCCATATATGAGCAACGAGTACTTCGTAAGTTGAGTAGTTGGTTTTGGTGTCAGGATGTTGAGCTTTGGATTTTAATGAGCTTAGTTGGTCAGGTGTGAGGTCGAATCGAGCTTGAGGGTTGTTTCTATGGTGTTTGTTGGTTTGAACTGGTAGAGTTGGCGGTGCAGCGTATTCAATTTGGGAGAAAGTTGGACGAGGTGGATCTCGACAACGCAGAATGGTTCGATCCAACAATGGTGGAACTGAAATTGGAACACCTCGCGCCATGTCTGCCATGAGTTTATAAAGTGAAGAGCTGCAGTTGCATCCGCCATAATATGAAGAATCTGCATTCCCACGGATACTCCCCCACATTTAAATCTTGTTACCTGCGGATTGTTGGAAATGTATTCCAGATCATATAAATACAATAATAAGTAATTTATAATAACATAATTGTGTATATAATTTTTTTTAGATTTTATATTGTAGAATTTTCCAAATAAAACTTTATTTGTAAGAATAACCGATTTTATATTTTATATTATAAAAATAGTTATATTTAAGTTTACATGTGAACGATGCGCCCCACGGTCTCGAAAAACTCTTTTATAGTGCGGATTCGTAAATTCGAATATAAGTGGTGTCACTATCGTCAAATTTATTGATTAAAAGTTATAGTCAGTGAGACTCATTACTGCCACTCTAATATATATCTAGATCTGTACCACCAAACGCGTTGATCAACTGGCGTAGGGTTGTTCTACCTTATTCAGAGATCTCAAGTTCGAGTCCTGGATACGCAGCTGCATTAAAACTCGGTTGGGAGAGCTTTGTCGCCCTTGTGGTCCTGCCCGGCTCGAACGAGGATTAGTCTGGCGTGCCCAAGATACTTCGTGCTTCAGACAAAAAAATATATCTAGATCTGTTTTGTTTATATACACTGCATTCTGACACTATCAGAATTTCAATTCTGACAAGCGATTGCTTACTGTGCATTTATTATACATAAAGAAGATAATGCCGATAAAATAATTATGGAAATGCAAAATTATTTTTATTCTCCTACCATTTTTTTTTTCATCTTTTACGCCCATATTTAAATATTACATAGTTTTTGTTGTTTTCTTTTAATTTTTTCATATTTTTGGTTCATGCTTAATTTATTCATAATTTATTTATAGTTTAAATGTTCAGATTTTTTTGGGCACATTTTTTAATTAATTTTTTTTATTTTTTATCACAAATTTTAGAATTCATTTTCAGTTTTTTTTTATGTTTTGATTTTTTAGGAATATCTTCTAGACGTAAATTAATATCTAGTTTTGCACCTCAAAATGTGAAAAAAAATAGGAATGACAGTTGAACTCCGTAGGTAATTCATTTTTTGTCTTTATTTTAACTAGAGAATCTCCAGTTTGACCTGGTGCCAGGATGGAGACAAGAACAAAGATTCTCCAATTGAAAAATTCGAAGACGAAGACGAATATGATACCAGAGATGGAATTAGAGGGGGCGAGGGGTCGTGAATCCTCCATTGTCATGCCTAGTAATATAATTTTTTATCGTGTATTTTTTCTATAATTTCGTTCACTCTTGCCATATATTTTTATATACTATTTTTATTTTGTCTATTTTGGTTCCCATAATAGTATTTCTGGTTCAGTCACTGAATAATGTCTCCTTATCTCTGCACTCATACCTGTTAATATATATATATATATATATATATATATATATAAAATTACTTTTTATTAAATATTATATTACAAATATTAAATTCTAAATTGTATATATTTTTAATCTTTATATATATATTTTTAAGAATTAATTTTTAACATTAAAGTAGGTATATGAATTTTTGCTGGGATATTCGATACCTGATAAGACGAAAATAGTATCTAAAATATCATCCCGATAGAAACGAGGGCAAAGACTAGAATAGATACAAAGTTTTAGGGAGAAGAATGAGGGAAGAGGTCCTAAAGATCTCTCTCCCATATAAATATTATACTAAATTTAAAATCACTCACCCTTTAAACTATACCGTTTTAATGGTTGGTTGCTGTTAGAGTTGGAGAAAATAAATATACATGGAAGAAGCATTTCCAGGATAAAAGCAGCTATTTATTTGTAAAAAAAGATAAAAGCAAAAAAAAAAAGTTAAAAATAGTTAAATTCATCAATTTCAGACAAGAGAGATAATGTCAAATCGATTTAGCAAAAATTGATGTTATAGTATTTAATGAAACCTTTATGAAATATTCTTAAATTATTGACTTTCCATCGCATGGACACATTATTTTTGCTATGCATACAAAAAAAAGGACAAATCATTGCATTCATATATTTGGTACAAACACTTTCAATTGGCGTGAGGTTGTTCTAGCTTAACTAGAGATCTTGAGTTCGAATCCTGGGTACGCAGCTGCGTTAAAACTCGGTTGAGAGAGTTTTATCGCCCTTGTGGTCTTGCCCAGCTTGAACGAGGATTAGTCTGGGGTGTCCAAGATACTCGTGTTTCAAAAAAAAAAGAGCTTTGTTGGGAGCTTGGTTTCATAATATTAATTTTCTAGATATGCTTTGGAGTCTATTTAAAGTGTGTATCGAGTCAAATTATGTTAGCGTTGGTGTAAAGTCTATGAGTGAATTTTAAGTTTTCTACAGTATTTTAATTGTATACATATCAATGGTGATTTAAAGATTATTCTAGTACTATTTGACATATTTTCAAAATAATAAAAAATATTTTATCTGTCCGTAAATATTAATCACATTAATCAATAATTATTTACTTTTCTCAATTATTCCACATTTATTGCTTAATTCCTATGAGTCACCAATCATCTTACCATAATTCTGCAATTGTATTTATAGTTGTTACATCCACAATATCAACATGTCTACGTATTATTGGCGGTTTATACGGATATTTAATTTGCTCTAAATTCTTTACACGTTTCGATTAGGGGTTCAGAATCTATCAATGCGAAATCAAATCGAACCTAACAAATTGATTCGGTTCGATTTATCGATTCGGTTCAACGTACCCTATCCCTAGCTACAATGACCATAGTGTTAACACCCAAAAACGGGAGTGAGGTTCCATAAAATTTTGGCCATTGGAATATGTAATTTATGAAGGAAGCTTCCTTCTTGGTGATATCCCACAAATAAATATTTTTTCTGTCTTATTTTAAGTGTCACCAATTCTATCCACCTTATTATTTGTAATATGAAACAAGAATTTCGGATAATAATTAAATGATTTTGGAAATTTTTGTAAAAAATGCAATAATAGATAAGTTAAAAAATACAAGAAAAAAATAATACTATAAAAAATATACAATAGAAGAATTATAAAACGATGGACAGCCAGAAGGGGCAATTGGCCATTTGCCCCCTTACTCCTTGATTGAGAAGCACCCATATTCCATTACATAGACATGCATAATGGTCCGGAATCATAAATTTCGGTTCGAAACGATTCCATGGTTCATGAAATCGGAATTGGATCTAACTGGTTCGGAGCAGTTTGATTCCAGTTCCAAACCTGCAGTTCCGTTCCGGTGGTTCCGTTTTTTGGTTCAATGGTCTAGGTTCTTTTTTCCATTAAAAATAAATCGATCCGCCAGTTCAAAACTGTGAATGATCGGTTCAAAACCACCAGTTCACAATTTCATAGTTAATGGAACCCAACATGATGAGTTTCATGTTTTAGCCATGTTTGACGTCGTTTTATTCCTTAGATTGTGTTGTACATGACTCTCACCAATTTCGTCCGAACTTATAAAAAATTTCGACATTAAAAGAATCACGAAAATTTCCATAATTTCCATAATTTATAAAAATTATTGTATTAAATGAAGTTTCTTAAAATATATAATAAACAAAAAATTAACACTTAAAATGACACGAAAAGAATATTACAGTTATATTCTTCTTTTGTATATGTTCTTAATGTTCCAAAGAGAATTTTTTTTAATATCTTTGGCTTTCTTCTTCAAAGTTTCTTTTAAGTTGTCCAAAAAAAAAATACACACAAACACAAAAAAAGATGACAACACATACATTACACAAAACAAATCTTCCATAGTTTCATTTGTAGAAAGTAAACACAAAAATTTTATATGATAAATTTCATATAATTATATCATATTACAATTTTATTTCGTTGTTATTTTTGGTTTATGATCATATAGAACAAGTTGATTATTATTAAAACAAGTTCTTTTTTTTTTCTAATGCTTTTATCAAAATTTCATTTTATAACAAGCAAACATGAGACACTTTTATTAACAAGAGATATATACATTTGTATATTACATAATTACATTAGTTCATTATGCATTTTACATTTTATATTTATTTTTGTATGACAATAATCAACCATATAATGATATGCATTTTTTATCAAAAGAAGAGGTCGTACATGTACTTTTGGGTGACAATTCGTTTTACTCGTATGGTAATCATGTCATGTTCTTTTTTAATATAATTATTAATGACATAAAGATTACATAAATTGAATTTGTATCATATACTCACAAATCGTGTTAACATATCAGAAATTGTCACCCAAATGTCTCCCTAAACGTCTATAAGACTTAGTCATGACTATCATTATTTTCTGAATCTTTTATTGAAAACCCTAATTTCTTTGATTGATACATCCAAAGCAACACAGATGAACAAAACCCTAATTTCTTCTGTGTTTTTTTTTTCAATTAAATAACTAATCTTGTCCGGTTAGTCTTTCTCAACATGTTCATATAACAAGGGAATTTTTTCATAAATACATGCTCCATTACACAACTTTCAATTATAACATATATGAAAATTAATTAAAATTTTTAGGAGTAATTATAGATAATTTTTGATGAAATATGGATGTTAATTCAAAAAACCCATATATTAAAAATAAAATATTAAATGTCACAATTAATGTAAAAAGTAGTAATGAAGTAATTATCCGATATAATTAAGTAAAAAGCCCAATGATTTTTTTCTGGTTTTCCCCTTACTCGAGCTTTATAAATATGCAATCATATATTTAATCTAATAAAATAAGATAATTTGAGACAGTTTTTTTTAAATATATAATTATCTTAAATATATTAATTTTTTCCCCCATCAGCAATAGTGTCGTTAAATTTCAATATAAAAATGTTTCATTCTATAAATGTCAGTCAATTCAAAGAAGAACCAATTACGAGTTATTCAGTTTCGTGTTATTTTATATCAAATATCATTATTTATGATATAAATATTATACAAATTAAATTCTTATCATTCGAATCATGTTACAAACATGTTAGTTAAAATATACGTGATCTGAAAAGTGGACTAAATTATTTTTTTAGTCCAATATTTATTTCATTCGTCTTACAATTAAAAAATTTGTGATTAAGTTAAATACAAATACTAGTTATTGTCTGATTTTATAACATTATTTTACTTTAACTAAATACTAAATATTTAGATGAATAAATTTGTATTTAAAATATAAAAATATTATTAATTTAATAAAATAAAAATATTTTTAAGTAATAAATATAAAAATAATTTTTTTATATATTAAGCACCCAATATAAAAATTTTACTTATTAAATTGACCGAGATAGTAACTAAGACTTTAAACTTTGAGATAATTATGTTCAGTTTGAAATATTTTTCCTAATAGTTTCAACAATATTTGAATTATTTAAATTAATTTGAAATAAATAATAAGAAAATATTAAAAGAGACAAAAACCAATTTTTATTAATCATTGGTTCAATACTCCAAATGCTTTAAATATTAACAACACAAGATAATCGATTTGTGTTGGAGGTGTTATATTCTGTCGTGTTATTTTCTATCAAATGTTATTATTTGTCATAATATTATAAAAATTAAATTTGTGTCGTGTCATAAAGTTACAATGTGTTTGAAAAAATTAGGAGCAAGGTAAGGTAAAAGTTTATAAAGTAAGGTAGAGTAAGATAAAGTTTTGTGTCAATTAAAATGACGTGTTATTTGAAAAAGAGTTAAAGTAAAGTAAATGTTGGTAAAGTAATAGAAAGTAAACTTTCTCAACACACCGATTTGGTAGGTTGAAAATGAGGAGTTTTGGAGGTTTTTAAAAACCTCCGTAACACTTACCTCCGATTGAAAACCTCATTTCTCAAAAAGGTTTTCAACACTTACTTTACGAAACTCCATTTAGCTGCAAAAACCTCCGACCAAACACACTGTTGCTCACAATCGTGTTATCTTGTATAAAATTAACAACTCTAAAAGATATTAAAACAAGATTTCATTCCGTTATTGATAGTATGAATTTAATCCTAAGCTTTATCAAATCTAATCTCCTGGTTAATACAACAATTAACTGTTTTATCTCATCTTTATAAGTTGTATCCTTCTTAATTTCTACAACTTAGTTGGCTCTCCTCCTTCCTCTGTCAGTACCAAGATTTACTGTCGTATACGCTCCAGCAATTTTCAGGTGAAACTCTAAACGATCATATCTTGTTTTCATTCATATGCTTCTTGTAAATTGGTATCCATTACTGCTTCCTATTTGGTCCTGAGAATATTTTGGATGACGTAGGAACCAAGAAACAATGGTTTTCAAACGAGCTAGGGCAAGAAGAAACCCTCCATCACAGAACGGTGTGGTTCCATTGAAGAAACCCAAGTTGGTCACAAACATTGATTCTGATATTGTGGAATTCTCCAATGGTGTTTCTTGGAAACGAATGGGTTTTATTGGCAAAGGAGGTTTTGGTTCGGTGTTTCTTGCAATGACGAATCTTGTGAGTCAAGTAAGAAACCGTTTCCCTTCTCAAATCGCGGTGAAGTCTGTTGAGATGAGTAAATCTTTCTCTCTTCAGTATGAGAAACTAGTTCTGTGTAAACTCAATGAGAGTCCTTTCGTGGTACGTTGTTACGGAGATGAAGTAACCGAGAGTAGCAATGGCGAAAAGGTATATAACATACTGCTAGAGTATTGTTCTGGATTGAGCTTAGATCGTCAGATCAAAAAGATGGAACGATTGCCGGAATCGGTTGTCAGAGACTACACAAGGGATATCGTCAG
>CANYCX015644204.1:0-14162 GCA_948193385.1 Breynia disticha f. nivosa
ATCTGCACACTCTACACCTGTAAGTGTTAAGAGTTTCCACACGTGCTCGGTATAGTATGTTTTATATACTAACCGTTAAAACATAGTTTGTTCACCAAGAACCGAATAACCACTCCTTCTTTATTTTTCAATCTCATAAAAGTACATCTCACTATACTCACTAAGAACCTAGACCATTTGATTCCTTTCCAACAAATTCATTATCGTGAATGCTAATGCAATTCATGTAATCACTTTCCATTCAATACATAAATATGTGTCCATATACAATCATTTTATACTTCAACAACTCAATATCACATGAACATCAACAACTTATCAAACCATCAATCCTCAACAAAATTCACAACATGCACATAACCATATTTGAATCAAACACACTTATCAATCAATCCAAAAGCACTCAATAACATGGACATCATTTCATTTCATACAACCTACCATTTACGTAAGTCAATATCATACCAATTCATCATTTTCAAGCACTCAACATTTAAATCAAGTAATCACACAGTCACACAAAACCCTAGAAATCGCGCTCGAGTTGCTTACCTGAGTCTCACTTAGCACTCGTCCCGAAACTTCCTGCCTCTCCTGTGTTCGATCCTCCTATAAATACAATCAAAGATTATATTATTATATATTCATTATTACATTCTTTAAAGGATACTTTAACAATGTAAATATGTTTACATGTATGTAGGTACCATTCTCTCTTTCCTCTCTCCTCATTAACTAATTAACTACCCTTCATTTAATTTTCCTCCTCTTTAGTTCAAACACATACCTAACTCACTTAATACTTCCTTTTTAATAACATTCCATCATTCCAATCATTCATCACCTATCTTATCCGTTGTTCCCTTCCACTTCCCTAACAAAATTTCTTAAACATTTTTCCTAATTCCAATTTACTTCCACCTCATAAATTACCCATTCAAATTGGTTATACCATTAACCCAAAATAAGATCAAGAAACATATCCTTAACATCAACATTCAAAATCAAACCTAGATACACTATCTTCAATTTTCGTCACTTTACACCTTCCTTCACAAAACACCATTTTCAAATCCCAAAACCACAAACTAA
This sequence comes from Breynia disticha f. nivosa, assembly GCA_948193385.1. Lineage (NCBI taxonomy): Eukaryota > Viridiplantae > Streptophyta > Magnoliopsida > Malpighiales > Phyllanthaceae > Breynia > Breynia disticha. The sequence goes on from CANYCX015644204.1 coordinate 1,093, forward strand.
CCCTAGAATCCGATCCCAGAGGTTACTACACATCCATATCTATCAATTAAACATAATTTCATCCAATTCCAACTTAAATTCATTGAAAAATCTTCATTTTAATAACCTAACAAAGAAAAAACGAGATTCACAATTTAAGGTCGGAAAACTCACCAAAGTTTTATCTCTCTTCGGTCCTAACACCTTCCGATCACCAAATTCCGATGATTCCTAGCTCGAGTTTAAGTTTTGAAATTTTTGGTTTAGGTTTGAGAGAGAGAAACGTGAATGCGGTTGAATGAGGAAGAAAACTTATGTTTAGCTATATATATATATATATATATATATATATCACAAGTTACCGTTTTACCCCTGGCTTAACTTTCGGCCATTCTTTTCATTTTCTCTCTCTCGGTTATAACTTAACATTTCCATTTTTATTTCTTAATATCTTCCACACATTTCTATCATTTCATAATTAATTTTAATTCGCAAAAATTTTATTCGCATTATTTCTGAAATAATTATAATATTATTAAAATTCTTAAAATGGAGGGCGTTACATAAATTGCCCAAAGTAGCGGGGATCGAGTGGACTCTCTCCCTAGTGAAGTTAAGGCTCCGGAGCAATGCATTGTGTGATTCCATTGGCATTTTTACATAATGCATTCACTCAGATGTTATTGGTTCATTGTGGGAACTTGAAGGATGTAATACATAGATATATTGTGTTATATGTGTGTTATGGAATGAAAGAGATGATATGTCATGCTCATGTATATGTTATGGAATATATATGATCGAAAATGGGTGGTGATTTAGGAGAAGTGTTATAATATATGGTCTGATAAATGTTGTGAATAGTATGAATTATGAGTGACATCGTGTTGTGGAATTGACGTAAGATAGTTGAATGTTCAAGTGTAGAAGTGCTGAGATTTTGAATGCAGGGGACCCCAAACGGTTTGAGAAACGGTTTGGTCAAACGTTTCCCAAACCGTTTTAAGATAAATGTTCCCTCCAGGGAGCCCAAACGGATTGAGGAACGGTTTAGCTAAACTGTTCCCTAAACCGTTTCACTTCTTGGACAATCCAAAACATGCAAATGGTTTGAGGAACAGTTTGGCCCAAACCGCTCCCTAAACCGTTCGGATGGTATCGACTGGATAGAAAGACCAAACGGTTTGGCAAACGGTTTTCCAAACCGTTCCCCCAAACTGTTCGACCCAATGAAAACTGACACATTGATGTTTAATGAATTCAATTCCATACATAATGAATGCTAATGGCTGATGATGATTTCCTTGAGGAAACAAACACTTAAATGGTGACAAATAACACATGAATGATTGTTGTGGAATGACTTTAGGGTGCCATTTTTGTTTTAAGGGCAATATGGCCGGGATGGGCGACGTCTCTCCTGCACCCCGACATGTAGAGACATTAAGGGACGCCTTATTGAGTATATAAAATATAATCACCTGTCATTGCTGGAATCTATGCATATCGTCAGTATTGGCTGGGACTTGACTTTAGAAGCAAAGCACGACGTATGATACGAGACGGATAGGTCGGGTCCTAGCATCTTTTGGACATTTGTAGTTTTGGATTTTGTACAGCCTTACACATGATAGTATAGGCTTTTACTAGCAGTTTCGTTGTTTTAAACCGTGAACTTTGCTTCTGCATTCTGATACTTTTATTTTGTATTTGATCGGTTTAAAGAAAATGCATGTAAGTCACATTTGATTCATATATATCGATATATGTTTATGTCTTTTCTTTCAAGTGTACAAATGTTATTTAAAAAAAATGGTTGCAAAAATTCTATTAAACCGAAGATGAACTTAAATGAAATTGGGGTTCACATTTAGTTGTATCAGAGCGGGGATTAGATTCCCTATGGACTGTACCAGAAAACTTGTTTTCATTGCATCTTTTTCATGAAACTAAAGGGTTTCAAATTGTGGATTGGATAGGATAGAGCCTATAGAGGATGTATCACACGATGCTACCGTCGAGTGTCAGGATTCTGTGCAGGGATAAGGACCAGTCCCTGGACACGGAGTACCACCTGCAGCAGGGTGAACACCTTTTTCACCTGGTGCAATTCCATTCGATCTCACACACGCCTAGTTCTATCACGCAATGCTGTTGCAGCTGCTGGGCCAACAGGAGGCCAGCAGGGTGGTCAGCCTAGGTCGCAGCAGAGAGAGGGTTTGGATATTGACAAAAACTTTTCAAAGGTGCGCAAACAGGGCGCCAAATCTTTTGACGTGGCCACTGATCCCGCAGAGGCTGAGGACTGGATTTATTAGACAGAGCATATTCTTACCCAGTGTAGGTGCACACCAGAGCAGAAAATGAGGTACACTACCTCATTGTTGGAAAAGGATGCATGGTACTGGTGGGAGGCAGTACCTGGGAGCCAGAATGATCTTCCTACCCTCACTTGGGCAGATTTCCAGCAGGAGTTTGCTGAGAAATACACTCCTGAGCATTATAGGAGCAAAAGAAGCTGGAGTTCCTTGAACTGAAACAGAAGGACTTGACTGTGGAAGAGTATGAGGTGCAGTTTACTAGACTTTCTAGGTGTGTGCCAAAGGATGTAGCTACCGATGTCTAGAGGAGGGACAGGTTTGAGAGAGGGCTGCAGCTCAACATTCAGAGTTGTATTAACATGAAGCAACCTAATTATCAGATACTTTTGAAGACCGCCTTGAAGACTGAGGAGTTAATGGCCGAAGAGGGTCGTGTGGAGAGCAAGAGACAGAAGAGGTCTGATAGCTCTAGCACTACTGAAGGGCACCAGAGGACCGACTTCAGGTCTTTTAGGAGCACCGGTGGAGGCAGTCGTTACAGGAGTGGATCTGAGAGTAGAGGCAGCCATACCTTTAGGCCTCCTGCTTCTAGACCACAGAGTATAGGGAGTTATGCTGGGGCAGACACTCGCCAGCTTTGTTACTATTGTCATCAGGCAGGACGCATGGCTAGACGTTGTGTGCAAAAGATCCAGGATCAAGAGAGAGCGGCACCAGGGCAGATCACTGTCGTAGATAACAAGGGAGCCCCAACTACGAATGCAGGCAGGGGTAGAGGGGGCAGGACTTTGGGTGCTACTGCAAGAGGCGGGGGAGCTTCTCAGACTGCTGCTGCGTCTCAGGCACGTGTCTACACAATGACACGTGATGAGGCTGCAGCCAACCTAGACATGATCACTGGTACGATCTCTATATGTGTATTTGATACCTTGGCTTTGATAGACCCTGGGTCGACTTGTTCCTTTATTGGTGAGTCTATGCTAGCTGGGGGCCTTGTTATGGTCGATAGGGTATTGAGAGAGTGCGAGTTATGGATGGGCGAGCTGACCTTCGTAGCGGACCTCATTGTACTGAGATTGGCCGATTTTGGCGTGATTTTAAGAATGGACTGGTTGTCCAGGAACAGAGCCGTGGTAGACTGCCACACAAAAGAAGTAGCTGTAGAGGTAGATGGCAAGAAGAGAGTTCTTCTGGTTGGAGAGCAGAGGGTTATACCTTCCTGTTTGGTTACTACAGCGATGGCTACGCGATTGATCAAAGACGGAAGTGAGGCTTATCTAGCTTGTGTGACTAATGTGGAACAAAATAAGGTGAGTGTTGAGGATGTGCAGATAGTGAAGGAGTATCCAGATGTGTTTCCTGATGAGTTGTCGAGTTTACTACTGCAGAGAGAGGTAGACTTTGAGATTGAGACGGTAGTGGGAGCAGCGCTGGTATCGATAGCTCTGTATCGGATGGCAGCGGTATAACTGCAGGAATTAAAGAAACAGCTGGAAGAGCTTCTAGAGAAGGGGTTCATACGACTGAGTGTGTCACCCTGGGCCGCACCGGTGTTGTTTGTTAAAAAGAAGGATGGAAGCATGCGACTGTGTATAGATTACTGGCAGCTTAATAAGTTGTCAGTGAAGAACCGTTATCCACTGCCGAGGATAGATGACCTGATCGATTAGTTCAAGGGAGCTACGATTTTCTCAAAGACTGATTTGAGATCAGGGTATTGGCAGCTGCGAGTGGAGGAGAGTTCCATTCCTAAGACTGCGTTTCGGACTCGTTACGACCACTTTGAGTTCACAGTGATGTCGTTCGGGCTGACTAACGCGCCAAAAACCTTTATCGCTTTGAGGAATAAGATCTTTCAGCCATTTCTGGATAGTTTCGTGGTGGTGTTCATTGACGACGTGTTGGTATATTCCACAGACTGATTTGAGAACGAGGGGCAATTAAGGCAGGTTTTTAAGATACTTAGGGAGAAACAGCTGTATGCCAAGTTCAAAAAGTGTGAATTTTAGATGAGAGAGGTGGTCTTCCTGGGCCACGTGATATCTGCAGAAGGTGTTATGCCCGACCCCAGCAAGATTAAAGCGATTCTGGAGTGGGAGAATCCTAGAAATGTGACGGAAATACGTAGTTTCTTGGGATTGGCAGGTTACTACCAGAGTTTTATAGCTGATTTCTCGAAGATTGTGAGGCTGATGACTAATCTTCTAAAGAAGAATACCCCGTTCATTTGGAATGAGCGGTGTAAGGAGAGCTTCTAGGAGTTGAAGTTGAGATTAGTAGAGGCACCTATACTTGCATTGCCGAGAGATGGTGGAGGATTTGTGGTTTATACCGACGCTTCTAAAGCGGGCTTAGGAGGGGTACTTATACAAAATGGAATGGTGATTGCCTATACATCGAGGCAGTTGAGGCAGCATGAGGTAAACTACCCGACGCACGATTTGGAATTGGAAACTATCATTCATGCTTTGAAAGTGTGGAGGCATTACCTGTACGGTGAGACGTTTCAAATTCTGACCGATCATAAGAGTCTGAAATATATCGCTACGCAAAGGGAGTTGAATCTGAGGCAGAGGAGATGGATTGAACTTCTCAAAGATTATGATTGCACGATCGACTACCATCTTGGTAAAGCTAATGTAGTTGCAGATGCATTGAGCCAGAAGGGTAAAGAGGACGAGACTACAGTGACTTATATAGCAGAGTCCTTATTTGCACTGAGAGCGTTACGGGAGCGTTACGGCTTCAGCTTGATATGGTTTAGGGGGAAATGTTAGCGAACATTCAGGTTCGACCCCAAATGAGAGACTTCATAGCCGAGAGGCAGCGGGATGATGAGCGCTTAATGGAAATTAATAGGAAAGTTGAGAATGGAAAATCGACTACTCCGCACAGGTTAGATGAGGACGGTGTTCTTTATTACGGAGATCGATTGTGTATTCCTGACCTAGTAGAGGTTAAGGATGTTTTGATGGTAGAGGCACACTTTTCACCACTTTCAGTACATCTGGGTAGCACTAAAATGTACCGAGACATGCGAGAGATGTATTGGTGGGTTAATATGAAGAGGGATATCGCTGACTTCGTAGCTAGATGTCTGTCTTGCCAGAAAATCAAGGCAGTGGGAAAATTGAAGCCATTAGAGATTCCCTAGTGGAAATGGTTAAAGGTGACTATTTATTTCATTATGGGGTTGCCGAGGACCTTTAGGAAGCATGATGCCGTGTGGTTTATAGTCAACCGATTGACAAAATTGGTGCACTTTTTGGCAATTAGAGAGGATGATACACTCGACAAACTGGTAGGTTTGTATGTTTCAGAGATTGTGAAGTTACATGGGGTACCTGTATCGATTGTGTCGGATAGAGATCCGCAATTCACTCCTCGATTCTGGAGAAGCTTACCGGACACGATGGGCACCAGACTTAGGTTTAGCACAGCGTTCCACCCTCAAATTGACGGTCAGTCTAAGCGGACTATTCAGACAGTAGAGGACATGTTGTGAGCATGTGTGTTGGAGTTTCGGGGTAGCTGGGATGATCATTTTCCACTGATTGAGTTTGCCTACAATAATAGCTACCACTCTAGTATTGGCATGGTGCCTTACGAGGCGTTATATGGTCGAAGATGTCGGAGTCCAGCTTATTGGGATGTTGAGGGCTTGCGACAGATTGAGGGGTCAGAGTTGGTGCAGCAGACCTTAAAGAAGGTGAATATAGTGAAGAAATGTATGCAGGCAGTTCAGGACCACCAGAATAGTTACTTTGACTGACACCACAGAGAGGTCTCCTATGAGGTTGGAGATTGGGTATTCTTGCGAGTGTTGCCTGGGAGAGGCGTAATCCGATTTGGAAAGAATGGAAAGCTGAGTCCAAGATAAGTGGCACCGTATGAGATTATTAAGAAGGTTGGACCTCTGGCCTATCATTTACAGTTACCAGAGAAGTTGTCCAGACTTCATAATGTTTTCCACGTATTGATGTTGAGGAGATATCGTTCTGACCCGAGCCATGTGCTCAACCCTCCAGAGTTAGAGATGTCAGACGACCTTACCTACGAGGAGGAGCCCGTAGAGATACTGGATAGGCAGATCCGGAGGCTTAGGAATCGAGAGATTCCAATGGTAAAGGTGAAGTGGAGCTTCCACTCACTTAAAGAGGCAACCTAGGATATGCGAGCGTGGTATCCGCACTTATTTCCTGAGATTTGAGATGTTTGAGGTATGTTTCCTTAAACTTGTTGGTGATTTGAGTTATGAGAGATGGTATATTATAAGTTAAGTTAGTAAATCGAGTTGTGAGTTATTTAAGTGTCGAATCTTGAAAAACCTAGCTTGTTTTAATTTTGGGGACAAAATTTCCTAAGTGGGAGAGCTGTAACGCCTCGAAAATACCATGGTAAAATTTCGAGAAAAAATTGCGGAAAAATTCTCCAGAATTGGTCGAGAACGGGATGGACAACGGTTGAGAAAACCGTTCCCCAAATCGTTCTAATATAGATGCTGGCCAGTGAGATCGAACGGGATGGAGAACGGGTTGGGAAAACCATTCCCCAAATCGTTCTATCCTGAAAAGTTGCCCAAAACGGGCAAACGGGATGGCGAATGGTTTGGGAAACCGTTCCCCAAACCGTTCGAATCGAGTAGCAGTTTAAATTTAACGTGCGGGACAAAGCGGGGAGAGAGAAAAGAGTAGGGTTTTCGACCAAGAACATTTCAGAACCGACCCTAAGCCTCTCCACACTCAAAACCCTCAATCCAAACACATTTCCACCCTAGAAACTACCAAGAATCCAACTACTCTAATTGATTTTTCTCCTCCCCAACTCAAACCTTGCACATTTTCGTAACCAAGGAAGAACGAGGTAAATTTTCTTGACAACTTGATTTGGGTGAGTGAAAGTAGGCACATTGTATATGGTTATGTTGGGTTTTTGGTCTAGAATAAGATTCTATAAACTGATTAGCTCGAAACCTCGATTTTCCTAAGATTCAATAGATTATGGTTTTGGGGGTTTTTGGGAGATTGTGTAGGAATCTGTGTTAGGGGTTTAAATAACCCAAATTTTGAGTTAAATGGTTGAAAACATGATTGTGGTTGTGTAGGGAACGATATTCAGAACCTGCCATGGGAATCGGGCGACAGATTAAGCATCGGAGCCCGAGGTAATGTTCGTTTGCCACATACTTAAAATGTTATGGTTGTGATTGGTTGTTCCTTGCTTGTGGGATTGTTGTGATGTAAAAATGAAAAGGGGATTTGATATGACAAATGTATAATCGAATGATTGAAGTCTTGAATGCCTAAAATTGTGTCTTATTTTGTTGGGAAATGAGTTAGTTATATAGTTGAGTTATGTGATGGTTGATAATGTTGTGGCATGGTTGTGTTGAATAGAATGGGTTCTTGAGAACCAGGTTTGTTATGTGAATGATATGTGAATGATGTGTTGAATTGGAATGAGTCAGTGATGTGATAGCGATATGTTGGATATACGTTGATGCATATTGTTGATGAAATGTTCTTTGAAATGCTATGTATGATGGTTGTGGCTAAGGCCTTGAAATGTTTGTGGCATTCACTTCATGTTGTATGGCATTATTAACATTTCACATGAGATAAGAAACAAGGGGTAAGTTGCCCATGTGTGAGCGGAAGATGAGTGGAGTCTGTCTTCATATAAAAAAAGAAAAAAAGGGTAAGTTGCCCATATGCGCACGGATAGTGAGTGGACTCTCACTCTTAAATTTGAGGGGCAAATTGCCCAAAGTAGCGGGGATCGAGTGGACTCTCTCCATAGGGAAGTTAAAGCTCCGGAGCAATACATTGTGTGATTCCATTGGCATTTTTGCATAATGCATTCACTCAGATGTTATTGGTTCATTGTGGAAACTTGAAGGATGTAATACATGGATATATTGTGTTATATATGTGTTATGGAATGAAAGAGATGATATGTCATGATCATGTATATGTTATGGAATATATATGATGGAAAATGGGTGATGATTTAGGTGATGTATTATAAGATATGGTCTGATAATGTTGTGAATAGTATGAATTATGAGTGACATCGTGTTGTGGAATTGACGTAAGATAGTTGAATGATTAAGTGCAAAAGTGCAGAGATTTTGACTGCAGGGAAACCCAAACGGTTTGAGAAACGGTTTGGTCAACTGTTTCCCAAACCGTTTTCACATAAATGTTCACTCTATGGAGCCCAAACCATTTTCCAAACCGTTCCCCAAACCATTTGACCCTATGTGAACTGACTCGTTGATGTTTAATGAATTCAATTCCATACATAATGAATGCTAATGGCTGAGGATGATTTCCTTGAGGAAACGAACACTTAAATGGTGACAAATAACACATGAATGATTGTTGTGGAATGACTTTAAGGTGCCATTTTTGTTTTAGGGGCAATATGGCCAGGATGGGCGACGTCTCTCCTGCACCCCGGCATGTAGAGACATTAAGGGATGCCTTACTGAGTATATAAAATTTACTTACCTGTCATTACTGGAATCTGTGCAGATCATCAGTAGCGGCTGGGACTTGACTTTTGAAGCTGATCACGACGCGTGATAGGCGATGGATAGGTCTGCTCCTAGCATCTTTTGGACATTTACACATTTGGATTTTGTACAGTCTTACACATGATAGTATAGGCTTTTACTGGCACTTGCATTGTTTTAAACCGCGAACCTTGCTTCCGCATTCTAATACTTTTATTTTGTGTTTGATCGGTTTAAAGAAAATGCATGTATGCCACATTTGATTTCCTAAATATCGATATATGTTTATGTCTTTTCTTTCAAGTGTACAAATGTTATTTAGAAAAATGGTTGTGAAATTCTATTTAACCGAATATGAACTTAAACGAAATTGGGGTTCACATTAGTTCACATCCTCTTCTAATAATTCTCCTATTTTTGTATTAGGAGATTAATCCAAGCCATTTTAAACAAACACTCATGAATTCCATTCGTATTTTTTATCTATAAGTATGCTAACACACCATTTCTGCACACGTGCAAATACGTCACAACACAACACACCATTTAACATCCACAAATCTCAATTACACGTGCAATTCACATATCTCATAAGTGGATGAAAAATGAATGCTAATGCATCACATGTCATGCAATGCACGGTCTGGGGTTCTCATCATATTTTAGAGAGATTTCACCCTCTCATCATCAATTTTTTGTTTGGGCAAATCTCCCTTTTCTGTGAATACCCGAGCTCTTGTTCATTTTTCATTTATGTTGGGCTAATCCCCCTTTCATTTCCCAGCAAAGGAGTAAATGGTCTTTTTTTTAATTAGGCAAATCCCCATTTTCCTTTCACATGAAAGAGCTCTCGCTCTTCCTTTTTACCTGTCAAACATGAATATGCAACAATGGCCATATAGTGCCACACATGACATTCATCAACATATCATTACCCATGCAAGGAAAATGCTCAAAATTTTCATATGAATGAAATCAATGCATTAAATAAGGCCATCAATCTCAATAAATACAACTAATTCTATGCATCATAGTGTCAATCACTCTCTCGTTATCAAAGTAATTCACATTCTTTATACAACTCACATAAGCAAAATCAATCTCATACCAACAGGAAAAACACACTCATGCCATCCTACTTACCTTTATTGTATATATACACAAATACTTACATCATAAGTACGCATGGCTTACACAAATCTTCGCATCATTCAATGGTAAGAACATACATACCAATAAGCACTAGCATTTCCCTACGTTTAACCACTTCCACATCAGATTATATTCAATAATATAATCATGTTCATATCAAACTCCTATACTTAACCTTATATTAGCATCAAAGCTCACATTATCGTGCTATTGTCAAGGCATCCTCCACAATTATCATACTAGCATACTTAATCAATTCAAAACATTTTCTCTACAATTTCACGTACTTAGTATCACACCATATAACAATCATTGTTTCATTTATACACTAACATTTCAAATGAAACAAGCAAAAGTACAATCAAGTCAAAATAAGTCCTCTTAATTACTCATATACTACTACATTTTTAAACAAAATTCATAATTATCGTCTATGCTTAACCCATATAGATAAAAACCTACAATGGTAAGTCTAGACACTTACCTAAAATTCTACGTAGTCGGGCTCACCGTTAAACTCTGCTTCAGTGTCCGAACCACACCTCCTTTAACATCATTGCCCTAAGTTGCCTTAGCTCAAGATTCTCCCCAATAGGATGTTTCCGCGTGAATCTATGGAAAAGAAAGAGTAAGAAGGAAGGTTTTGTGTTTGAAAATGGTCTTTAAGGGTCACTTAAGAGTTAGGAATGTAGGGCTTCGGCTGAGGAAAAGCTCACCCTTCAAAAAATGATTCCTCTCTCTCTTTTTCTTCCTTAATACGCGAATAATTCAAATTCACACCAACTTAAAATGGTTTGGTAAAGTGTTTACCCAAACTGTTTGCCTATCCGTTTTCCAGCTTTCTGTTTATGACAATTAGCTTTTGTTGTTATTTGAAATGGTTTGGGTAACGGTTTAGGCAAATTGTTCTCTAGTTCGTTTGACACTACTAAATTCATCATCTTTCACATAATTTAGGTTATACTTTTTGGGGCATTATGAGCAACAAACCATATATGTCAAAATTTTGAAAAAAGAATCACATTACCTTAATGGTTGAAGGTCCCAAGTATGCTTTCAAATATTTTGTCCTACAAGGTTTACTTCAATTAACCCCATCGTCTTTCAAGTGAGGTCATCGAAACCTAATACGAAAAGAACTTAGGATTTAAGTATAGAATCACTTTGATTAATAGATGGAAATTAACTTTGACATCCATAAAATATAATCCATACCAACACAAGGCAGATTCTTTCTAGAAGAATAAACAAGAACTTATCAATTTAAATATATTTTACTACATACTCCTCTTCTTTTTAGAACAAATAAACACTCGTATGTAGAAACATAATATTTTTTAGAAAAAATATTGCTTAGTTAGTTGTATTTTAGGAACCTTTTTTACCTTATTACAGATAGAATATGTCTTGCAATTTTCTGATTGAGAATATTAATAAAATTACAAGAGATGTTAAAAAGAGCTCATGTGGGTTGAATTACGATTAAGAGTGAAGAGTATTTAGGAAGAGCAACAATAAAGAAATTATAGCAAAGTGAGGAGAGTGAGGAATTCTGGCAAAGTGAGGAATTTTGTTTAAGGAATATTGACCATGTGCTTTTTTTTAATGAAAACTATGTCTTAGCAAATAGCGAAAAAAAACAGAGGAATTTAAGTTAACAAAGAGTTTGGCATTAGCATTAAAAGAGTTTTTTTATAGGCAGATTAAGGGTCCGCCTTTGAAGTCCAACCTCTTAGGTCAATTTTGTGTAGTGTATGTGAGCCCTTTTTTAGAAAATCCTTTTGTACTCAACGACCTTACACCTTTAAGTTGATCAATAAAGTCCCAAACTTGATTATCATAGATTGATTGTATTTTTTAATTTCATACTCTTGAGTTGTTTATTTGAATTAGGATCTTCAATCACCTCTCAATAAAAAGGTTCATCTATATCAATGATCTTGATATATTGTTCCTTAATTAATATAAACACATACCTCTATAGTTCCTAACGACTACTAGTTCTTCTTGGTACTAGTGTATTCGGCTACTTCTCCACAACCTCTTGTGGAGTTGAGTTCATCTTCTAACTATCCTCTATGGGAATTTTTGCATACATACCCTCTAATATAACCTCTTATTGTATATTTTTACCACTATATCCTTTAAAGATAAATTTCATATATAGAATCAGAGTAGTACAAGTAAGAAATACTTTGTTCTTGTTAAGGTTTTAGAATGGTATCCTTTAGTTTTCTTAGGATAGCACACAAATATGCATTTTTCTGTTCTATACAATAGGTTATCCAATTTTGATCTCCTACCAATTGATTTGCACCCCCAGATTCTCAAAATAAACATGTTTATCTTTTGCATAGTCCATATCTCATATTGTGTCTTATCATTTTCTTTGGTAGGAAACATATGATGGGACCAAATATGCACACCTTATTCTAGTGATTTCAAGTTGATTTTCATGTCATTTTAGTAGATAAACCATTGGATTTTATAAGCTTATGGTTGTTTTGGTTTTATCAAGGCTTGATTAAGGAACATAAAGATCTTGGTATGTTTTGATGGAAAAAGAAGGCACATCGAGCGAGGCCATTTTGTAGCACAAATTCACGAGTATTTAAGTTTGGCTTGGGACACAAGATCATGACCAAAATATGACCAAAAGATGGATCATGAATGTGGAACCTCTAAGTCATGAACAAAGGACTCAGATGGACTTAAGTGGGGTTTGAATCATGAAGCAAAATGTTGGGCAGAAGGTTAGTCACAAATGTGACTCACCATGATCACATTTTGGAAGGTAAAAATGGCATTCATGACTCAAGGAAGTTAGCTAAAAATCGGTCCAGAAACCCAACCACGAATGTGGCTCACCTGAACCACGAATGGAGCTCAAAACGTGACTCATCAGTGCATCCAAATCTTGGGTAGATTACAAGTCACGTTGGTTTAAACTTTGCTTAAAACTATAAACGGGAATTCAAAATAACCAAGAAAACCTTACCAAAATAAGCTCCTTAATTGGTTCCTCAAGTTCCCAAATTCCAGATTTTGCCAAGAACAAGATGGTTTCAAAAATTTTGAGTGTAAATGGAGAAAAAATTGAA
>CANYCX015644344.1:0-16677 GCA_948193385.1 Breynia disticha f. nivosa
CTCTTGCATTAGACTGTTTGTTAGACTTTAGATAACTTTATCAGAAACCTTAGTATTATCTTATTAGACACTTTAGTATTATCTATTTAGAGTTTTATTTTGTTTGTACCTCTCCTTGGAGTGCTATAAAAGCACCTGCAATGGAGCTTAATAAATTAGTTTTCAGACTCAATTATATTCTCTTGTGATGTTTCAATCGTTTTCGATTGTGTTTATCCCGGGTACGTTTGTACTCGTGCTTCCGCGCTGCGTCAGGGAGGAAGCCGTAGGGTGGGAGAAGAGAGGGAAAGGGGGCTGCGGGGGAAGAGGGGGAATGGGAGGGGGCTGCTTCTAGGGAAGGGAGAGGGGAAGAGCGAGGCTGTAGTGTTGAAGGAGGGGATGAGGGGGCTGCTATGGATAGGGAGGCTGAGGGAAGCATGCTTGGCTGGTGAGAAATTATGGGTTTTGAGAGGAGGAAGGAGAGGGTTGCTGAGGGTGAGTGGAGTGGAATTAGCCAATTAGGGTTTTGGTGTGGTGAAAATGGAATTGTGTTGGGTATGTGAATTTAGGGTTATGGATATTAAACGGGTCACATATGGGTTTTATGTGCGTCGTGTTAATACACGACACGTTTACCCATCTATGTTAAGCAGGTTACTTGTGTTATAAACGTGTCGATACGTTTATGATACGAACACGTTTTATTTTGGCGTGTCATAAACAGGTCGACACGTTTATGACACGAACCCGTTTATATTAAACTCAAACCCTTCTAAGAGCGTGTCGTGTCGTGTAATCGTGTCGTGTCAATTTTTGACAGCTCTAACAAAACCCCCAATTATAGGGGCTTCCTGCATCGGTAACGACAGTAGCCCCACCAATGTTGGTCTACGCCTGTCCGAAATGAGGGACTTTGAACATTTATTTCTATAAAATATGTTGCCAAAAATTTGTTTATTTCATATCTTAATGGTATTGGAGAAGGTATTCATTTCTAATTATAAATATTGTTGTTTGGTTTACACTTTAAAAAAAAATGAAATCTTGAATTTGCAAAGGAAAGAATTGAAAATGTGTTAAAAAGATGAATTTGTAAATCCAAACTGTGTGTTTGGTGTGGAGGAATTCTATGGATTTGCTTGGAATTCATTTCTAATTTTAAATTTTATTGTTTGGTTTGACCTTTTTTAAAAAATAGAATCTTGGATTTGCAAATGAAAGAATTGAAAATGTGTTGAAAAGATAGATTTGTAAATCCAAGTTAAAGTGGTATGATTTGGAATTCCAAATCTAAGATCAAGAACTATTTACAAAATTAACTTTCATTTTTTCTCCACATTTTTTTACAAGAATATTTTAGTTATAACTTTCAAATAATTCTAGGATTTTAATATACCAAACAAAAGTTAGTACTTAGAAATCACATAATACCAAACAATTGAATTAGATTTACAATTCCAATTACTTGTGAATTTTATTTTAATTTCATTAACAAATCAAATCAAATCCATTTTCATTTCATACCAAATACTATGTAAAGTGGTAAGATTTGGAATACTAAATTCAAGATCAAGAGCTATTTACAAAATTAACCTTCATTTTTTCTCTACATCTTTTTTTATAAGAATATTTTAGTAATAACTTACAAAAAATTCTAGGATTTTAACATACCAATTAAAAGTTGCATTTAAAAATCACAGAATTTACATTTAATACCAAACAATTGAATTGGATTTACAATTCTAATTCCTTATGAATTTCATTTGATTTCATTTACAAATCAAATCAAATCCATTTTTATTTCATACCAAACACTATGTAAGAGTTGTAGTTTCATTATAATACATCTTTAAGGTATTTAAGTTGAAATTAAATTAAAGAATTCTAATAAAAAATAAATTACGCTACTAAAGTCTAAAAATACACATATATTATGGTTGAACATATGAGGGGTGTTTTTATTGTTCGGCAGACTCTATGGAGAGAAAAATGTAGTCATGACATTAAAGAATGATAGCCCCCAAGTTTTGTCTCTTTTTGTAGCCGAAATTCGCATGGACATAAAATACCATATTGAATTAATTCAAGTCAAGTGCATCATAGGTTTAAGGAGCAATAAATTTTTTTGTTTATTGCACTTGTATGTGAGAGAGTATGAGTCATTCAGATAGTTCTTGTTTGAAAAGAGAACGAAAAAGAAAAAAAAAGGTAACAATATGGAAAAAAAAAAGGAAAAAAATGAAGAGGAAAATAAATCTATAAATAGTGGGTGAATTAAAAAAAGATAATAATTAATTGTATGAGACAAAAAAATAATATATAAACTAATTTAATATTGTATTAAATTGGAGAGATAATATAAAAAAAATAGTGGAGGATATTTTTACACATTTAAACTTAAATCAGACATATTCTTACAAAAAAAATATGACATTTGGATATATGAACATATCCATACATTAGTGTTCAATATATTCTCAAAAATATTAAAATCAAATTATTGATAATAATTGAAATGTTCATTTGTGTTCAAATTAGACGATGTTGTATAAAAATATTTAAAGCATAAATGAACGTGTGTAAATATACCTAAACTTTAATATATATTCACAATTAATAAGCAAATTAAATTAAAAAGAATGAAACTAATTGTGAAAGAAAAAAAAATATAATTAATTAACATGTACATATAAATATTAAATAAAAAATACACAAAACTAATAAGATGAATATTTTACACATTTAAATTAATATATTCATACAAAAAATATAACATTTAAATATATAAACGAGTGTTATTATAGCTAAAATGGTAATCGAACTAAAAAAGAAATTGAGTGGTTAGTTTATTGGTCGAACCGATAATTTAAAAATAATATAAATAAATATATATATATATATAAATATACAAAATAACTTATTTTTAAAATTATTTAGTTTTTTAATATTTAAAACCGATCTTGTTCATTGGTTCCGGTTGAATTGGCTGATTCGCCAATTTTCACCAGTTTAATATCGGTTCACTTACAAACTGATTCGTATGGTGAACCAGGACCGAATCAGTGACCAGTTCACAGATTTATTAGTCTGATCAGTCGATTCGGTCCGATTTTTATAACATTGATATAACCATAAATAAATACTATCACAAACATTTTTAAAAAAAATCTCAAATGAATGTTCTATATAATTATTTAATTAAGATAAAATAACCACTTCACCCAACCTTTCATCACTCACTAATCACTATTATCTTAAAGGAGACGCTTTGGTCGGTTAAGCATGTCACTATTTCGCTGTCCGCCACGTGTCATTTCCGTTGCATTTTCTCCCGCTTCTAATAAAATGGCCGACGTGACATTCCCATTTCCCTGCAATTATAATCACATCCTTTCTTTCTTTTTTTTTTCCCCATTTTTTCTCGACCCAACCACAGTTTAATTTTGCGTCCAGTAACTAACTTCGCCGATCTATTTCTCCAAAACTCCGTCGTTTTAGGGTTCCAGACTTTCATTTTCCGATTGTTTTGTTGTTTATTTGATGTGAAGTAGAAGCGAGAATTTGGTGCAATGGCTTTAACGAGTTGTTTCGGTTGGAGTTTTATTCGTTCTTCTCTATTGATTTCATTTACGTACTGTGTTATTGTTCTCTCTCCTTCTTCAGATTCTTTTGTCGTTTCTCTTTCAATTACTTGTTTCTGAAAAAATGTTTGGTTTTATTTATTCAATTTAGCATCAATTATATTATATTATATGATTCGATCAGCAAATTCGAATGTTAAGTATGTTAGCCAACACTACAAGTCGGAATATTCATTAGGGATGATTCGCAGATTACTCTGTTGTTAAGAGTAAGCATGATTTTATGAATTGACGAACAAGTCCTTTAATCGTGTGTGAATTTTGATGTAGAACTTGTGTGTTTCCTGTGTATTGGATAGATTGCAGTTTACTGGAGGCAAATGGACGTAGCGGGTCTATTGACTTCAGCTGGGATTAATATTGGCGTGTGTGCAGTGCTTTCATCGCTATACTCTGTGTTGCGAAAGCAACCGAGTAATAAGATTGTGTATTTCGGGAGGAGGCTTGCTTCGGTGCGTCTTAGGCATGATGATGATTCGTTCTCGTTTGAGAGATTTGTGCCGTCGCCTAGTTGGATTGTGAAGGCTTGGTTTACAACTGAGAATGAGATTCTGGCTATTGGTGGAATGGACGCGGTTGTTTTTCTGAGGATTTTAGTTTTTAGGTGAACTACTTTACTATGCAGATATGCAGACGTTTCGACGTTTAAAATTAATTCATCTGTGAAGTTTGATCGTTGTACTTCCCTTCAAGTAAATAGAGCTTCGGATTCTGAAAAAAAAAATGCACCAGATATCATTTTATGAATGTTTGTGTTTAATTTAGTAAGTGCTGATTCTTTTTTCTTTTTTCTTTGGCAGTATTCGGATATTCTCAATTGCTGCGGTTGTATGCCTTTTTATCGTGCTTCCAGTAAATTATCATGGCAAAGATATGCACCACAAGTATATACCATCTGAGTCATTGATTGTGTTTTCCATTGCAAACGTAAAAGAAGGTTCAAAATGGTATCCAACAAGAACTAAGACGTGGCTGTGTCTTTTATTTTTTTTTTGGGTTTATTGTCTGCCTGAAGTCAGAATTTAACAAATAATTTTTTTAATCTTGCTTATTTATATGTTTTATTTGGTTCTTTAACGTACCTAAATTCCATTATTGGTCTTATAGTAGCTGTTGATTTTGTTATTATTTATTTCATCAAGTGTCGATAATATGTTTTCATCAGTCATTTTCATGGCAATCCAAAATTTTGAAGAAGTTTGGTTTTACTCTGTTTAATTGTCGTTTCTCATTCAATGCTCCTTCCCTCTGTTTGATTACTTCAGGCTTTGGGTTCATTGTGTTGCCGTGTACATTATATCTTGTTCAGCTTGTGTGCTTTTATACTTTGTAAGGATTTAAACTAAACAATTTATGTTCTTCTTTTCTTTGGATCATATGCACATGCCAGTCTTGTGACGCTCTCATGCGTTCCCTGTCTAATTTGAATTTTCAATTTCTGGCCAGGAGTACAAGAGAATCACTATAATGAGGCTAGCTCATATAACTGGATCCCCTCCAAACCCAAGTCATTTTACAATCCTTGTAAGGTCAATTCCATGGTCCCCGACAGAATCATACAGTAATACAGTGAAAGAGTTCTTTTCAAACTACTATGGATCAACCTACTTGTCACACCAAATGGTGTATCGATGTGGTATTGTTCAGAAATTGCTGGTGCGTGTCCAACTAATATAGTTCAGTTTTCGTTCTATGATCTTATTTCTGTGATTTACTCTAGACACATGCATTTTTAGATGGGTTGCTATTTGGGGATTATGTTTTATTTGCGATTCTTTTATGCTTCACAAAATTCTAAGTTCTCCTGGGACAATTTTTTTTTAATAAATCTTCAGTTCCTTATATATGAAATAAGGCACTTCGCTTAAGGTAGAATGCTCTTTTTTAATCTCCCTGTACTCTAGTGTAGAGAGCTGCTGCATGTTTTTTCTGTCCTATTTTGTAATGCAGGTTTGACTCTGGGAATGTGCTTTATTGCAGGTTGATGCAGAGAGGATGTGCAAGATGCTCGCATCTGTACCTCTTGATCCTTTGAGTGTGAAATCACGCTGTGTTTGTATTGAAAGTACTACTTCTTTTAAGATCCTGACAAACGAATCAGAGTGTGTCAAGGAGAACATAACTTTTCCTGCTTTTGAGACTGCTGCAAGAGAAAACGTAAATTTTCACATGAAAAAATAGCTAGCATTATTCACAAGAGAATATGATTTTTCCTGATTTACTTTCTTGACTTGACTTGTGAACACACTGATTGGTGTTTTGGGTTTAGTTATTCAGTCAGATTCATTTGTTTATTTTTGACTTATAGTCTGGATTTGTTTTCTACTGCGTGTCTGGATTTCTGTAACTGGAAAGTATGTTCCCCGGTGTTTTTTCAATTTCAAGCATATTAAGCTGGTTATGATGCGTTTCAGAATTTTCTACTCAGGATTAGTTTTGTGTGGATAAAAATGATATCAGTTCCAATTGATTCAAGACATGACAATATTTCCTTTTGGTTCAAATGTAGGAGGTTGCCGCGGCATTTGTATTCTTCAGGACTCACTATGCTGCTATAGTTGCAACACAGATGCTTAAATCAGTGAATCCCATGTTATGGGTCACGGACTTGGCTCCAGAACCACATGATGTTTTATGGTCAAACCTCTCAATACCATATAAACAACTTTGGCTTCGTAGGATAGCTACACTCCTGGCAGCAATTGTACTCGTGTTTTTGTTTATCATTCCTGTGACATTCGTCCAAGGCTTGACTCAACTAGATAAGCTGTCCAGAACATTTCCATTTCTGAGAGGAATTTTAAAAAAGTAAGATGCCACAATGATTTACTAGTGATTCTCATTTTTTTTTTCAATTTTACCATCTTTCAATCTTTATGTGACTTATTTGTTGGAATTTTTTACGTCAAATTAAATTAAGAGCCACATCATGTGTATGATTGGTTGAATGTATCAAAGAAACAAACAAAGATGCACAAGTTTGTACTTTCAAGTGTTGCTGTCATAATTGCTCAGCGCTCAACTTCAGTATTTGAAGCAGCTCTATTCAGTTATTTTATGTTAATCAATAATTAAGTTCCTTATTCAAGAGAAAAGCTCACAACTTTACCCATTTATGCAGGCCTTACATGAATCATGTGATAACAGGTTACTTACCGAGTGTTATACTTATGTTAGCTATGTATACAGTTCCACCTACTATGATGCTCTTTTCATCAGTAGAGGGGCCATTTTCTCGCAGTGGAAGGAAAAGAAGCGCTTGCTTGAAGATCTTGTATTTCACAATCTGGAATGTCTTCTTTGTTAATGTCTTCTCAGGTTCTGTCATCAGTCAGTTGAATGTCTTCTCTAGTGTGAGAGACATACCGACACAGCTGGCCAAAGCTGTACCTACTCAGGTAAATTTGTTATCTGAATCTTTTATTCTTGAGTAATTACTTATTGAATTTGACTTCTTATGATTGCAAATGTAGTACTCAGATACGAGTTTGATTCTATTGTAAATCTTTTATTCTGATTTGTGACATGAGTGTCGATTTAGATTAAATCACCACACATGATGTTCTCATTCCTTCTTTTGTCCTTTCAAATCAATCTAATGTTTATTCGTTGTGTCTACGGAAAGGTGAAAGAAAGTCTAATTTCGAGCTTTGCAATTGAGAAATCCTAGAATACAAGTTTTATTCATAGCTCTGGATTTTTAATGCAGGCGACCTTCTTCATGACTTATGTTTTAACATCTGGGTGGGCTAGTTTGTCCTGTGAAATAGTGCAGCTATTTCCTTTTGTCTGCAATTTTATCAGAAAGTTCATTCTGAGAAAAACGGAGGATTGCTCTGATAGCCTTTGGTCATTTCCGTACCATACAGAAATTCCTAGAGTATTGCTGTTTGGCCTCATTGGCTTCACCTGTTCGTTCATGGCACCTCTAATACTTCCCTTTTTGTTGGTTTACTTTTTCCTGGCTTACCTTGTATACAGAAACCAGGTGAGAAAGATTTTGTGGTATCTCTTACTGTTTTCTGACTTACCTTATCTTCATATAGATGATAAGGCATATTTGTTTACTACTTTGTCTTTTTCTAGATTCTGTGGCACTGTGCCAAGGAAGGACATTTCAATTCTATTAGAATTCACTATTATGATATATGTTAGTAAGCTTTGTGGCTTACTCGGTATGTTTTTGTGCCACACAAGAAAACTTTAATTGTTAATTACGTTTGTCTCCAATGCTTGAGACTTATCCATAGGATGAAGTTGGTGTTTTGAAAATATCTTATCATGTGATCTGTCAAGATTCATTCATTAGAATAACACGAAAGCTTTTGATGATTTTCTTCAGATATTTGCCATTCAAATTCATATGCATTTGATGTGAAAATCTGACCTCCATTTAATTAAGTGAGTTAGATTTTACTTATTCTACTCCTTTTGGAGGACCATATGTTTCTGTTAGAATATGGATGGACATCATCTTGCACGTGTTTGATAATTTCTCATGGGGCAGCATCTAATGAAAAATCTTTTTTCAGATCCTTGACTTGAGAGTGCCTTTTACTATCTATTGATCAGTGTTATTTTGGAAGGAGTGCCTTTTACATACCACTCGTCTATTCTTGCAGATTCTGTTCTTTTTACACCTAATTCACCGATTTTTGCAGATTCTCAATGTGTATATAACTAAATATGAAAGTGGGGGACAATTCTGGCCCATTGTTCATAATACAACAATCTTTTCTCTGATACTGACACAAATTATTGCTCTTGGGGTATTTGGAATCAAGGAATCACCAATTGCATCAGGCTTCATCATTCCATTAGTAATTAGCACTCTTTTATTTAATGAGTATTGCCGACAGCGATTTTTGCCAATTTTCAGGAAGGACGCTGTGCAGGTAGCCATCCACAACAGATTTTTCTTTGTAACTGTTTCTTTCAGCACATTTTCAAAATTTCGTGCTCTTTTTTTATCTTGCATTAATGGGTTTCTGCAGGTTCTTATAGAGATGGATAGACATGATGAGCAGTCTGGGAGAATGCAAGAGATATATGAGAAGCTCCACTCAGCATACTGTCAGTTTCCAATAACTCCTCACGAATGTCGTAATTCTGCGAGCACATGCGGTGATGATGATCGGAAAAACATTCAAGATCCGGAGACCAGTAAGCGAGGTATGATTTAACCACCACGGGAAACAAAACAACTTCATTTGACTTTCTTTATCTGCAGCGGAAAAAGAGAAATTATTTAAACGCCTTGCATAATTCCATTTCATTTTCAGAGAAGGATCCAAGTGTAGTAAGTGAATCCAAGGCAATTTGCAATTTTGTTGGCGAAGCAACCATGAAGTGAACTGAGAAAATAAATATTCTTTCCGTACATAGGTATACTTCGATAATCCCCTTCATTTTATTGATTACACGGCTGAAAACAAGCTATGATTCAAGTATGTAAATTAAGAACGAGAAGTTCCAGAAAGTAATGGAACAGTGTAGAAAATGTGTGTATTCAATATGTGCGTGTTAAATGATAATTAGTATTAGTAATCATGTTTATAATGATTAATGATGACTAATAACTTCTTACAATGTAACAACTTCTTGCAGCTTTCTCATATGTGTGAGATTTATTTCCCATATAAAAACACATTAAAGGCTAAAACGTTTTGTTTCTCTCAAAATGTGGTTTGTTTCAATTATATAGTTGCAATAAATCAAATTAAAATATAAATAATAAGTTATAATATAATTTGAAATAAGTTTTTAAATTTTTTTTGATAATAAATAAAAATGAAAAAAAAATAAACCTTATGCAAGTTTAAAATTAAAATATAGATATAAATAGAGTTTAGTGATTAATTACTTTATAGTAAACAAAAAATATTAATACAATTTAAAATTTTAATGTAGAGAATATAGATGATATAATTCAAAAAAAATTTGAATATAGATGGCCTATAAATAATAAGTTATATTTTCATATATTCACTTGGCTGAAATCAGACAAATTAAAACAAAAATTAATTTTAATAAATTAAAAATAATTATTAATATAAAAATTATTATTTTAGTAATACATTAAAATTAATAAAATATTAATTTATCAAAATTGGACCTTTTGCCGGAGATTTTGGATCAAATGCTACATGGTAGTTGTAATTATAATTTTTTATTTTTGACATAAATTTTAATAAACTGTTATTAAATTAATGAAAATAATTAATAATTTTTTTATTTAAAAAGTATTTGAATCTAAAGTATAATTATATAACGTGTCTAAAAACTAATTGAATAATTAATTCACCTAATATAAAAGACTTTTGATGAAAATCTCATTAATTTAAAAAAAAAAGTTATTATGCATGACGGCTTCATATATTTCAAGTTTCTCGTAATTATCGTCCACGCAATTCATTAAACATAATTCTACGAACTATCATCATCTCCTTATCCCACTTTTTACATAAACAAATCAGATGTCCAGCCACAGACTATACTTGAGCCTACACCACACTTTGAATATGAAAACCTCTCATTAGCTTTCTTTAGAAATTAATTTAATCTTCTTGATTTAAACTATTCAATTAGTATAATTAAAGAAACCAAGATGGTAATTAAGGTCTATAAATGGGACAAAACTAACAGAAATTATCATGTTAGTGAGCGTCACTGTCATTTCATAAACAATACAAGAGCAGTCAGTTTTTCTTATAATGTTCAATATAATACTGCTCACTTTGGTACTAAAATATCGTAAAGAATTATGGCAGAAGTCGTCGTTTCGCTGTTGGCTCTTCTAGGGCATCCCTTACGCCTT
This sequence comes from Breynia disticha f. nivosa, assembly GCA_948193385.1. Taxonomy (NCBI): domain Eukaryota; kingdom Viridiplantae; phylum Streptophyta; class Magnoliopsida; order Malpighiales; family Phyllanthaceae; genus Breynia; species Breynia disticha. The sequence goes on from CANYCX015644344.1 coordinate 10,438, forward strand.
AATCACGGATACCTTTTATATTTTTGGTGCTTATTTATTATCGTCATGGAATTTGACAGAAAGGTGCGTCGGTTTTGGAAAATCTTGGTCTTATGTTAAGGTCTTTTTCTGTTATGTTGTTCTTGAAGAGGGATATTCCTTTTATCAGTACTTTACAGGGAAGAAATTAGTCAGATTCTGTCATCGTTTATTCCGTATAGGGTCACATAATTTGAGGGAATTAACTGTTTCGAACAGGATTGTGATTAGTTTAAATCAACTATGGTGTGTTGAAGTGCGTGAAAATGAATTAATTTTGAGGAAATGAAAGCTTCTGGTTGTGGGTTGAGGCCTGGAATTTGGTGATAAATAGACACTGGAATTCTAGATATTCGTAGCTCCTAACTTTAAGACAAGTATGCATGCATTCGCAGTTGTCTCAACTTTTGCATCGAAATCGTCAAGGATATGTAGCAAAAAGTGCCTCTCCTTTTTGTAGCACTCATGCTGGTTTTAGTCCTGCTTTTACAATACCCCTTTGTTTATAGTTTCAATGGTAAAAGGGCTAACCAGTAGACTGAGAATGCGAGATTCGATCTCTAACTACGTAACAGTGCTATAGGAGACATACAGACTCTAACATACTAGTTCGCGTGCTAACTCGACCTCTTTCCTAAAATTTCTTAACCTCTTCCACAATATTTGTCGAGGATATGCTAATTTTAAGTTGAACATGTGTATTAGAGATTTCCTAATCGAATCGAATGTTTAAAAACTGAATAAAAAACCGTTGAGTTTTGACTTTTTTGATCAAAACTGACCAAAAAACAAAATAGTACTCGTACAAACTATATACAATTGAATGTTTGATAAATTAATTAGAAACCCTAACCATTTTAAGTTGTATTTTGGGATGAGGGTTTTTCTTTATAGAGTGGATGGGACAATGTATTTGAAAAATGGGGCTAGCTTTGAAAATAGAAGCCACCATACTCACTTTCAAAAATTGTCAACTACTTCTAACAAATCATGACCATGGCTTACCCAACTATGCATTGTCAACCTTAAGATGTGATACTTTCTTCATAATCTTCAATTTTACAACTGTAAACAACATATAACATATATGCGATTTAATACTCTTCTTTGACTTCAAAAAATGTTAATCAAGCTAATGATTAATTATTAATTGGATATATACTTATTTTCAAACGTTTTAAAAGCTCATTTTTTTTAAGTTAATCTCAACGGAAATGCAATTACATACAATCATTGCCCTTACACTATAAGTTGTAACAGACTCGTCAATTTCTGACACGACAATACGATTTGAGAGTACACGTTTTTAACACAACATGAACAATATGAATTTAATTTTTATAATATTTATGACATAAATTATGACATTTTATAAAAATACCCTTATGCTATAAGTTGAATATAGAAAAACTCTCGCTGTCTCATAAATTAATAAAGAAACTAGATTTTCAACCTTAAATAAGGCGAATTAATTATTGAATAAATTCTTATGTGTAATACTTAATTACACTGTCAACTCAAATACTTAACTAGTATATACTTAATCTCGATTCCACTTAAGTCGTCATTCCAACACCAACCAATATTTTTCACATCACCAAATTAGATATATGAAACATTTTTTTAAAATCAATTAGATATATGAAACATATAATTTGCCATCTTCGAATTTGCAACTTAAATGTGCATAGATATTGCTCAACGTTACAATCTAACAAAGCGTTGACGCATGTCAATAAGCATATGGTGAAGATGAACATCCTATATTACTTGTGCTTATTTTTGGGTAAACAATTTTAGGTAATTAAGGGGTCGGACTAGTTCATTAGCTAAGAGTATGGAGTCTCTGTTGGAGTTGACAAACTAGCAGGTTTAAGCCTTTATGCCTCCCCTAGCGCCGCTATAGAGCCAGAGATCAAACCTTGCACCTCAGTGTGTTGGTTGACCCTCTTGACCGTTGAACCCAAACACGATATTTTTGACTAAGTTGCTCGCAATCATGGTTTAATTTATAATAAACTGCCACAAATTTCCACTACTTACAGACTATGATTTGATGAAGCAAGAAGAAAGTAAGAGCATGATATATATATATATAGCAAGTTATATATTAATTACAAGCTATAGCAACATACACATGTTCTAACTAGTCATGGTCTAGTTAGCTAGCTAGGATAACTAGCTAGTTAATTAGACTGGATTATAATTTTATGACTTTCTTTATTTAAGACCAACAAAATATCAATATTTTATGTTCATTTGAATAACAGAACATCAAAATTAGCATGTTAACAACACAGATATATTTTTGAACCAAATTTCTAACACATCAAATTTAAGTCAAAATGCTTTTTGTTGTCTAAAGCTCTGCTTGTTTGAAGGAATTTATATTTTAAGAAGATATTTTTTAATTTTTAACGTTTGTTACTAATAGAAAATAAGTCAAAAAAATTGTAATTTAGAAATTAAAGGAAAAATAATAATTATTCTTAACATATTTTTAAGAAAAATATTTTCTTATCTAAAATATAGAATTATATTTTTCTTTATATATTTAAATATTTGAATATGAAATACTAAAAATATAATTCTGATAAATAAGATTTACAAACATGAAAAATATTTTTCAAAATAAATCAACTTCTGTCGAACAAATGGAGATAAATATGTGAATTAAGTGCGATCAGTAACTACGTGTATATACGATATGTAGGGTATAGAATATTTTGTAAACGTTCATAAAGTCGTTTACACGTGAGTTTGTAAATAATAGAGATTGTAGAACTAGAGTCCATTAGTACAAAATTAACTGGTTTGTATAAAGTTCCCAACTCACATTTTACAAACTACTTAATATTTTTGAATTTGCCTGATAGAGGATATATTTTCAATACTCCCTCGTAACCGTAATCAGGTCAAGCCTATGACTTATTATTATCTGATTGTTTACAATTTGTCTGAAAATTTTTTTATTACGAGACCCAAAATTCATTACTGTTAGGCTAAATGACTCTCATTCCATATAAAAGTTCATAAACTCGTACACATATATGTAGATTTATAAATGACATAAGTTATAGAACAACTTCATACAAGATCAATTAATGTGTATAAATCTCACTAACTCATATTATTATAAATCTTTCTTTCTATTTAGCTAGGATACATTTCCACATATTCTCCCTCAAGACCAAACCTTGATTTATGTATTTCATGTCAACATTCTAACAGAATTAGCAAATTAAGCACATGCACTTTGACCCTCTTATCTTTATAATACCTAGGAAATTAATGATTCCATATTTCAAACTTCAAATGAAATTTCAATTGAAATACACATTCAAGAGGATTGAGTCTAACAAGACTGGACCTTTTCGTCTCTTGAGCAAGACTACTATACGGTTCCAAACTTAGATTTACAAGAGATTTCATTTTTTTAAGCAAAGTGCAAGATCATTCTGTTAAATCTTCTATTAAAGTAGCTAGAATACAATTTGAAGGTGTGAAACCCTTTACATGTCCACCTGTATTACATTCAATTGCACGAACAAGTGAATGTGCAATTGAATTGGCAGATCGTGTGATAAAGACAACTCGAACATTGACGAGAGTTGTTAGTACGTTCCATTTAAACTAATTGAAGCTACATGTAAATATGTTATATGATTAATACCTAGTAACAGCTCTTGAAAATTTTCATCAACAAAAACAAGAAGTTAGAAAATCATTGATTGAAAATATATAACTCTATCAACAAAGCAAACATGAAAAAAAAGAACATATAAACCATACAACTTATATTTAGGGTTTCTTCCTCGAATTCATATGACAAATTGCTACAGGTCTTTGTATACCGTACGTTCATGTACAACCACATTATACCAGCCCCTGATAAACCATTTCATCGACAAAATCACATTCTTGAACTTGAAGCATTAGTCTTTGTTGCATCTCTTGATCGTGACTGCAATTTGGATCAGTTTGTGGAAGATAAATTAAAGAGCTCATCTCTTCCAAGCAGTGATTAATCATTGTACCTTCATTAGTTGCACTCATTAAGTTGTTCATCTTGTCCTCCCCTAGAAACTCCAACCCATCCAGCTTTTGCTCGAGATTATTATTCACCATTTCCTGATCAAACCCTGCAGGTATGTAAATGTTTTGTCCTTGCAACGTTTGTGTACTAACAGCTCCATCTTCATTGAACTCGTGGTGTCCAAAAATGGTGTTATAGTTTACCACTCCCTCCATTGAAGATGAAGAAGGGATGTTGTCGATGCACTTATTATAAAGTGGCTGGTTGTTCGGTATGAAATAATCCACTGGGAACAACTGAGGACCTGTGGAGTTGTGAAGTAACTGATTATCATCACTGGAAAATCTTCCTCCAAGCTTGATAAGCAACTTTCTGATTGAAGCATGATCATTAAAGCTATGTTGTTGGTTAGAGTAAGGTGTAGGAGCCAACACCGGCAACTCCGGCCAGTAAGAGGTTTGACTACTGTTACTGTGGTGATTTGAAGATGAAACCATAGAGTGATTTGCATTTCCACTCTTCAGATAATTAGCTCCTTTGCGACCTTTCTCTTTTCGTTGCTTACCTAAAAACTTCTTCTTCAGCCTTGTGTTCCAATAATTCTTGATGTCATTATCAGTTCGTCCAGGCAATTGAGCCGCAATGATCGACCATCTGTTATTTGGGCAAACCACTACGTGATCAAACTTTCAGAAGATTAATTAACTGTTAATTTTGACACTCCATAAAATATATACATATACATATATCTAACCTGCTTCCAATACTAATATAGAGGCTACAAATTATGTTATCTTCTTCTTCGGAGAATCCTCCATGCTTAATATTGGGTCGGAGATAATTCAACCACCGAAGTCGGCAGCTCTTCCCACATCTTTTAAGACCTTAAACGATCCATCCATAAAATAACTTATTCCTCATCAGTTGATATTGCAAATTCATAAAATTTAGTTTCCAAATTAAGGTTAAAGAAACATGAAACGTTAACCAAGAAAGAAAACATAGACTGAAAAGAAAATAATTACCAATTTTTTGAGGCAAAGCAATCCAGTTACCACCAGTGCCATGTTGTTCAATATAAGCTTTAAGCTTAGCATCTTCTTCAGGCGACCATGGACCTTTCTTCACGTTGGCTTTGTCACAACAAGGAGCCCTTCCCATACTATCACTTCCACTCTGTGTCTCAGAGATTCCAGTTTTCTGGAAGGGTAAGTCTCTTTGCTTCTTCTTGTGTGTCAAAGATAACAATAATGAGAGAGAGAGAGAGAACAAATGGGATCACATATTTAATATAAAGAGTAGAAAGAGATAAAAACATGGTTGCTTGAATAGTTGCATGACTTTGAGGGGCATTTCTAAAAAATGAAAAATAAATTAAAGAAAATGAATTGCCAGGCAGAAAGGTAGGTTCTTTCTTCTTGTCTTTCTTAGGTCATCCAGAATCAATTTTCATTTGTTCATCTTATTGGAATTCTGAGCCAAATATATCCTTGCCATTTTCTGTGTTGTGGGACATATATTAACAAAATTTACACGTAATTGCAAATTCTTAATGTTTCAATTTTCTGAAATTTCAATTTTTCCAATTCTAAATGTTCCAAACTTGCTATGATTAAGTCGCACTATAAAAAGACATAAAACCATTTTCCTATAAAAATAAATGAAAATTATGACGGATAAAAAAATCCATTAAACCATCCAAATTGATCACTAACTGATCAAATCGAACCAAAATTTAGTTTAAACGCCAGAAGTTGATAGTTTAGTGGTTAGATTTAAAGCAAACCATTAAGAGTAGTTTGATTAGAAGTTTTAATTTTTCAAAATTTACTTCTAATTGAACCGATCTACTATCCATTTTAAAAAAAAACACTGAAGAATAATATTCTTTACTAAAATTTTCTTAAAATTTTTACTTTTAGGCTCTACTTAATAAACTTAAATATATAATTTTGTTTAGATATTAAAAAAATAAGTGAATAAAAATGATGATTAGTGAACGTAATTTTATTTAAAAACTTCAATAAAACTGCATTTAAACTAAAATTATTATTTTTAATTTGTTGTTATACTAATTTGATGTAAATATTAATTTTTTATCATTTAAATTGATGATAAATATTTCTTTTATCATTTAAATTGATGATAAATATTTCTAAGTGATATTTTTTAACTTAATAATTTTT
>CANYCX015644686.1:0-14799 GCA_948193385.1 Breynia disticha f. nivosa
CGAGGTGTGCAGAACTCTCCCTGGATTAGGATTGGATTTTCCAGTAGATGTACATGACAGATGCATATTATTAAATGTATTTCTGCTGCGTTATAACTGAAAACGGAAATCATCAGGACTTCTATTTCTTTTCTATCTTGGAAAACTGGTTGTAAATTTTTGTAAATATATGTTTGTGGTTTAAAAATCAAATTTGATTTATGGCCTCTAACTTTTATTGCTTGTTATTATTTGTAAATAAAATTCTAAAACAAAAAGTTGATTTCTGGGTTTAAGTATCACTTGCAGGAGGGAAGTATACGTGAGTGGTATTTAAATTCGGGGGTCACAACTATTGGGCAGGCTTTGACCGCCTTTTCACCCTCATCAATTCCCAGACGGCATCAACACCTCTATAACATAATCCAAAGCGTCTACCCCCACATTAAAATTCAATGCATGGTCATATTCAATGAATGAGCAAGATGCACCAGAATCAATAAGCATGTAAATAGGGAAACCCAAAATATAAACAATACCAAAGATAACATTTGGGTCGTCCACTACATCTGCTCGAGCCATGGCATAGACCCTGGCCTGAGGTGCTACTGGGCTGGTGGCTAATTAGGTCGGGAACCCCTAGACTATGTTCCAGCTCGCCCAGATTGTGCTCCCCTACCTCGGTTTTCAACAGTGCTTCTCAAATTATCCTCAACACTGCTCTGGGAACGCTGTGCCTTCGCTTCATCATTTTGCTTCTGGAAGCAATCCTTAGCCATGTACCCTCTCCTCTGGTAATAGAAACAGACAATGTCTGACCGCTTCCTTCCCTCAGACACACTGCGACCATTGTGTCTGGAAAATGTTCTTCCAGAAGAACCTGCTCCTCTGCCGCCAAATTTCTTGGATTTGGTCACTCCGGACCCCTGTGAACTGAATCTCTTCGCCCCCCGGAGCTTCCTTCTTGTTTGATTTCTTGGCCTCTGGAGGCTTCTCCTCTCCCAGAGTTTTCTCTGCCTGTAAAGCAGAGCAAGCAGAGCTGAGTAGCTGGCAGATTGTATTGCCAAAAAAAGCCAGATCTCCCGCTTCAACCCAATCTCAAAGCGATCTCTCTTCGACTCGTCCGTTGCCACCTCCTCTGGATCGTATATGGAGAGTCGGATGAATTTCACCTCATAATCCTCCACTGAGAGGTCTCCTTGCTCTAACTTCAGAAACTCTGCCTTTTTCTCTCTTCGGTACACTGGTGGACTGTACTTTTCAGTAAAGATCCTCTGGAATTTCTCCCAGGTCAAGATGAGTGGTTCATTTGTGCTCCCATGAACCATATCCCACCGGTTCACTTCTTCACCCTCCAGTAATGAGGTATCATATTGAAATTTTTGCACAGAGGTGCAATTCATCCTTCTAAGAATTCTCTCGATGTCCCTAAGCCAGTCCTCAGCAACAGAGGGATCTGTGGTGCCCGAGAAAGGCTTTCCTCCTAACTTCTGAATCTGCTCATAATTACTATCAATCTCTAGCCTCTGGGCTCAAGGTAGTTGTTCCCTCACAGTTGCCTCTATCAGATCTAAGAGTTTTTGAATAGCCTGAGGCTGAGCTTATGCTTGAGGGTTGGTAGGTGTTTGTTCGCTTGCGTTGGGAACATTAACATTCTCCTGGATTAACTCAAAAGAATTGACGGCTGCCTATCTCCTTGTCCCTCCTCCATTCTAAATCATAAAAATGAGAAAAAGACTCCCATTTAAAAAGTATGAAATGACAATGCACAATCAAAATCTTGCATGCATGCTATGAAAACTGGTTTTAAAAAAGATCCAAATGGTATATACATTTTAAACATGACATCAGGAACTGATGTTTTTAACAAACTAGGATCTGATACCACTAAATGTGACACCTAGATTGGATCGTCATCTTATATTATTATATTACTTCTTCCAAGATGATAATCGGTTTCAGACGTCATAATGTTTGAAAATAGTAAATAGAGAACACAAATCTAAAAGAAAATATATATATTCTTTAATAGAAAATAACTTTACAATGTTTGAGAAGGATTGATTTCAAAATCCAGCCAATGCACAAAATGTTTGAGGTTTTGAGAGAAAAGGAACCTATTTAATTCCATTCAATTATAACCATAACAAAAGAAGATATGCACTATCTCAAAACAAAATTCATCTTCGCGTTGCGAGACTCAGTAACCAACATTTACCAAATGGACAACAATCCTTATTTCCATTTAATAATATTCATTCAATCCGACAACCATATATAAGCATTCCTCCAAAAACCAGAAATCAGCGATCCACACGTGATCTATCTGAACTACACACAGTGGTGGCCAAGTACGCGTTGTCGCTGCCACCACACGTAGTTCAAGTGCAATTAGACGCGTGGTCATAGCTGAAGTACGCGTGGTCACAGCGACTGCGCGTACTTAGCTGCCAGCACGTTTGGATCTCTAGTCTCCTGCTTGAAACTTCTAACAAAACATACCATACCATTTCAAATCCAACCCTAACACCATTTAACATTTTAATTCAATCCTTAATCAACATAAATTATTTAGCTACACATCTAATTTCATACAATCAATCCATGATCATTTAACCATGTTTCAATAACCTACTCTTAGCAAACCTAACCCATTCTCAAACACATTCACTTATAAATTCCCTAAAACTTAACCTTAGATACATGCATATTCATATGACCTAGTTTTCACTCATAAATTACTTATGAATATAGCAAAATTCACATCCACATTTCCATAACCTAATTTCCACTACACTTACAATTCATGTCACACTTACATATATACCATAGAAACAAGTTCATCATTTTCTTCATCTAAGAACCAATCACATCGTTCGAATACATATACATATAACCACATTTATCGTGACAACATGGTAGTGAGTGCATGACCTCTAATGCATTTCAATGCAACACTCATGATCTCAGACTTTGGTTTTCAAGTTACGCTCTTACTTAGCCATTTCTTTTGACATTTGCAAACGGGCCTCGTCGGCCGGGAGTATGTGGTTATAGTTACTATGGACCATAGATTTTTACGCCCTTACTTGGCCTAAATATCGCCTTTACTTGGCCTGGCACGCTCGAACACTAATAGGTGAACCGAGACTTCCACTGTGCCGCAGTAAAGTATGTGATATATACTAACCGCAATTTATGCTCCCAAGAGCCATAACCACTCCCTCAATTCCATTGCTCACTAAGAGCTATCATTTACTTTCATCTTTGCTTCTTAAAAGCTCTATATGCATGAATGTCATAGCAATATTCATATGACCAAATTATGCATCAATATCATATTCAAACTATGCCATATTCAACATAAATTCACCAAATCATCAAACTTATCCAACAACATGAGAATCTACTCATTTCGTCACATATGACACTCCAAATCACACCATTCACACCAATCCCATACAAATCACATAAGCTCTATACCTAACCATCTCGTTAGGTATATCACAATCAATCACACAACAATGCACATTAACAACACATTATGTATACCCTTAAATAACCACACAAGCTACAAACATAATCATTACATTCCGTAACAATCAATCCAAACATTTCACAAACAAGGAGCATAGAAACAAGGAATGTTGCATTCATGTTGATTACCTCGCAAGCAACGTCTAAAGCTCCGGATGAGAACCTCCCTCACCGTGATTTTTACCTCCTATTAAACAAATTATAAATTACATTAATCATATATGCATATGACTATGCAATACAAAAAATTAACGATGTTCTTATATGCTTATGCGCTTAAATAATCCCATTTCTCTTTCCTTTATACTCTCTCTCATTAATGCTCTACACCAACCCTTCACCTAACTTATTCTTTCCCTTTTTACCAACCACCTCTAATGCTTCTCACAGATTTATTTAAGTACGTTTTTACGATTCCTATGATCCAACAGATACTATTAATCCAAATTCCTAAAATCTTCCTTTCAAAACCCTATACATTCTTCTACCCTCATTCCGATCTCTCTCATCAATTAACAACCAATTAAATTGACTAACAAAACACCTTCAATAGGGCCCGAAGAATCTTACCTAAGCAATGGAACACAGAAAAAACTCCGGACTAAGCAACTCAATCTCGTCACTATTCAAGGGTTGCTTTCAAACTTCAATTTTGGACACCTAAAACACATTTTAACACAACAAATGGTTACTAATGGATAGCACACATGTTAAGCTTTCCAACGAGCCGTTATTTGTTCAAATCGTAGCTTAAAAAAAGAGATTTAAGGCTGAAAACTAGGGTTTATATACAAAAACGGGATTCACAAAATCATATAAGATAATCTTACCAAAATTTGATCCTCGATCGATTCCAAATCTCCCGGACACTAGGGTTTCGTTAGGAAAGAAGTTAGCTAGGGTTTTTTTTACTTTGGAGAGGTGGTTTGGAAAGAGAGAAACGTGTATGGTGATGGTAGAGAGAGAGATGAACAAAATAAACTCATAAGATATCAGTTTTGGACAATTTTGCCCCCGAGTACTATTAGTTCACGTTTACTCGTAACCTCATTTCCGCTCAATAAACTCATTCTGATTCTTATTTCCAACTAATTCTCATCCCTTACACCAAATTATTATTTTAAATAATTTGCAAAAAAATTATTTACATTTTCCCGTATATTTACTTTAAAATATTAATTAAAATAAAATTTTTGAGACGTTACATTAATAGGTTGAAGAAAGCTCTGACTTCAGTGCCAATTCTCTCACCACCCGAATGGGAGATTCCATTTGAAATCATGTGTGATGCCAGTGACTTCGCTATCAGAGCAGTTTTAGGGCAGAGAAAAGAGGGAAGACCACATGTGATACATTATGCCAGGAAACTCCTAAATCTGGCACAAGTAAATTACGCTACACTAAAAAAGGAACTATTAGCATTGTATATGTAGTGGACAAGTTTTGGCAGTACTTGGTGGGTTCGAAAGTCATTGTATTCACCGATCACCCAGCAATTAAGTACTTAATGACTACGAAAGAGGCAAAAATGCGGTTGATAAGATGGATCCTTCTATTGCAGGATTTGGATTTAGAGATTAAAGATAAGAAGGGCTGCGAGAATGTGGTAGCGGATCATTTGTCACGCTTAGAGGGGCCAAGATAAAGACAGGGTCCAATTTCAAATAGTTTTCCTGATGAGAGCATCATGGCAGTTGGGGAAACACAAATGAAGTTTCGTTGGTAAGCTAACATAACCAACTACTTATGTTCTAGAATAATGCCAAATGGGTTAGGCTTTCATAAGAGACAACAGTTTTTAGTAGAGGTCAAACATTACTTATGGGATGATCCATTCCTCTTCAAGAATTGTGCTGATGGGTTCGTGTGATGATGTGTACTAGAGGAAGAGGTAGCCTCAATATTGAAGCACTGTCATGCTCTACCATGTGGAGGACAACATGGTCCGGATCGCACAGCTGTAAAGGTCCTTCAGAGTGATTTTTTTGGCCCACAATCTTCAAGGATGCAAGGGATTTTGTAAGGACTTGTGATGTTGTCAAAGAACTGAAGCAATTGGGAAGAGACAAGAAATTCCCCAGCCTGGGATTTTGGAAGTTGAGCTATTTGATCTCTGGGGTTTGGATTTCATGGGACCTTTTCCAACGTCTTTTGGAAATGAGTATATCTTGGTAGCTTTAGAATATGTCTCCGAGTGGGTGGAAGCAATCGCGCTGCCCGACAACACTGCTAAATCAGTGGTGAAATTTGTCAAGAAATACATCTTTTCGCAATTTAGAGTGCCTCGGGCCATCATTAGTGATAATGGAGTTCATTTCAACAATCACCAATTTCGGGCGCTTTTGGGAAAATATGGTTGCCACCATAGACTAGCCTGCCCTAACATCCACAAACAAGTGGACAAGTTGAGATATCGAACAAAAAGTTGAAGGAAATTTTGGAAAAGACCGTGAATGCCACATGAAAGGATTAGGCAATCAAGCTTGATGATGCTTTATGGCGTATAGGACGTCATTTAAGACTCCAATTGGCATGTCTCTATTTTGACTGGTGTATGAGAAGCCATATCACTTGACGGTGGAATTAGAACACAAGGCAGTTTGGGCAATCAAGCCCTCTACTTTGATTTACACCAAGTTGGCGAGAGATGCATGTTGTAACTAAATGAGTTAGATGAGATTCGGGGGGAGTCTTATGAGAATGCTTGAATTTAAAAGGAAAAAACTAAGGCATGGCATGATATTAATATCCAACAGAGGACATTAAGAAAGTGATGCTTTACAATTCTCGATACAAGCTATTTCCAAGAAAGCTCAAATCCCGCTGGTCAGGGCCTTACCAGGTGGTCAAGGTAAATGCACATGGCTCTGTTGAGATCCAAACACCGCATCAGTAGTCATTTCTTATGAATGGACAACACCTCAAGCATTATTAAATCAGGGACACTGTTTTGGCTGCCCATATACTTCGGTTTGTTTCATGATTCACACAATTCTCGTCCGAAACGACGTTAAACTATTCATGTCTGAAAAGTCGTTAAACTAGGAGGTAACATGTGCATAGTCTATTGTGTGGTTTGTAAGGACTCACATACTTAAAAGAATTTCTAACTGTCTATATTGAATACAATTATTCTTTTATTTATGTGAATCCATTGAACCACACTTGAGCAGATAGCTATTACTTTTTGTTATCGTATTTTGTTTCTTTAATTTTTTTGGGAATCGTGTTATTTGTGAGGTAGTTTCAAGAACCTTGTTTAGGCAATGTGAGTTAACTATATGAATAGAGAGTATTGTATATTGTTGGGTGGGAATGATTTTACAAGGAATGTGACATATGATTTTATTTTGGTTCACAGGTATGTGCATCTAATTGAGTCACGAATGCTTTTATGTTGGTTCACAGGTATTTTGCAATGCCAAATTCGTGACTTCTATAGTCATGAACGTGACCCATCTTCTGCCATGTTTTTTGTGTTCAATTTATGAGTAATGTTCATCACATTTCCCTGCGAAATCAAGACTCTCCCATAATCACGTTTGTGATATTGATTCTGACAAAATTGGGTGACTAACTTGGTGCATCACGAACGTGAATCTTCAATAGTCACGTTTGTGATGGTGATTTTGGCCATCTGTGCGCACTTTAGACTGAGCCACGAATGGCACATTCCCTTCTTAAATGTGACTCAGTTCAGTCACGTTCGTGATGGTGCGTTTGGTCAATTTTGCACAAGTCACGAATGATACAAGTCATTTCCAAACGTGACTCGTATAGTCACGTTCGTGACTAGGGTTCTGCTCAGACTTGTGTCACACATTGCTGGAATCAGGAATGCACCGAAATGTGACTCCATTCAAAAACTTGACCGGTGTCTAGCAAGTGCACTAGATTAGTGTTTTTTTACCAAGCAAGTATGCCTCCTGGGATGGAATCTCTCAAGAAATGTCGTATTTGAATTGATTTCGTACCGTAAATATAAAATAGAGAAAACCGGTAAGCATAAATGGGATTTTGATTTGAATAAAGAAAATATAAAACAAGCACTAAAATAAATACTCAACAATGAACTAAAAATGTGGGCTTTCCTGGACTTCAATAGATTTCACACTTGGTTACTTAAAGATTTGAGGTTAATGACGGTGTTCTCGAGCTATCATCAATTAAGAGTCCCTTTTGAGATGCTCAAAATTGAGTCCTTAAGAATAGCAAGTGTTCTACTTTCGTAATACACTAAACTAGATAAGGCAATAGTGACTTAGGCATTTCATTGAACACGTTGGAGTCAATTGTTATATTTCTATCATAATGAGCTCTAACACCACTTGACCTAGTCTTCCTATCCTTGGGCTTTCACAACTCTGGGATAGGATTACTCGCACAAATAATACAACAATTGCAATCAAATGTCCTAAATTGGCAGTTGATTAATCAAAGCACAATGAGATATAATCCTAGCCTGTCACTACTATGGATTATTCGCAAGGTTGAATTAATTACTTCGCTCTTTCGATTCCAAAAGGATAGGTACACTTCAAGCAATCAATCACAATTGTCTACCCTATTATTTGTCCATAAAACCCATCAAGTAGAATTCATCAATCGAAAGATAAATCATTAAAAATCTCAATGTATTATATAAATAAACCAAACATAAATTCTATTTACATCCAAGAAAAACCCAATAAAAACCTTAGCCTAACATGACTAGGTAAAGGAGCAAAAACAAAGCAAAGAAAAGGAACATAAAGGAGAAAGAAAAGAAGACCAAACCCTTGTTCCAAGCCTCTTTTCCTCCAGTCAAATTGTGATCAAAAGACCCTAAATGAACCTTACAAAACCCTATTTATAAGCCTCCAATCAGCTCTCGTAAAATGTTGCAAATGCCCCGACTTAAACACTCATTTTTAAGGTCATTTTGGGCACAAAGAGAAGTGCCACGAATGGCATTTTAGACCCCCAAAATCGTGATTCCCGTAAGTCAAGTTTGTGGTTCCTATTCTGCTTCAGCTTTAGCCTCATGTTTGCCATTTTTCTTGCTCAATTCGTGATGCCCTTTGAGTCACGTTCGTGACTCAAAGCCTGGCCAAAATTGTCCCTCAAGGGAGTCAAGTTTGGAGCATTTTCAAGCTCCATTCGTGATTCTTTTTTATCACGAACGTGATCCATTTCCTGCTGAAGATTTTGCTTGCTCAAAGTGTCACGTTTTCGCAAATTTTGCATCCATTCGTGACCACAATTCATCACGATCGTGATGTACTTTCTGGACCAATTTTCCTCCAATTGCAAGAGTCACGAATGCCATTTTTCATCTCCAAAACGTGACGTGCTTTCAGTCACGAACGTGATATAATGGCTGCCCCAAAATTGGTTTCCAAAACACATATGAGCAGCCATCATAGCTGCTTCCAATCAATGATTAATTTACTTGCAATGAATCACCTTTTGTTCATGATTTAGTGCCTCCAGACGTGCCACCCAGCAGCTTGAATCATTCACCAAAACACGCCAGAAATTCTCACCAAAACAAGACCACATAGTTGCTTCAAATTGTTGCCACCAAGCTGCCACCTAATTGCTCTCAAACCATGACACCACCTGCTTCCATTCTTCCACCAAAACACGCCACTTTAGTTGCCAAATTTTTGCTTCCAAAACACATGAATGAGCAGCTGCCATCATTTAGCTTGTTTCACACGCCCAAACAGACACAAAAATATGCTCTTAAACCTCTCCAAATCATCTCACATAGATGCTCCAAAATTGTGCCGCCAAGCCTCACCAAAACCTGCCACCTAGCTGCTTCTAAAACACTTAATTGAGCTGCCAATTTCTTGCCAAATAACGTCAATTAAGCTGCCATTTTCCACCACGAAAACACGACACAAGGATGCTCCATTTTATCTCCAAGTTGTGACTTTTTTTTAACCACAAGATGTGCCTCCAAGCTGCCACCATTTCACTTTAAACACAACACAAGGCTGCCACCTATTTCAACTCCAAACCGTGATCAATTCTCACCAAAATAATGCCACCAACCTGCTTGAATTATTGACGAAAACACACATTATGATCAGCCATTATAAGCTCCAAATCATGCTTCACTTAAGCTTGATTTGAATTCATTTCCGAGACCTTTTTGAGCAGCCATGTTTAGCTTAAGTTTGCACCTCCAAACCGACACCAAATTGCCATGAAAATAGACTATGAGCTGCCATCATTAGCTCTTGTCTTTCTTTTCAAAACATGACAAAATCTTGCTACCAAGGTGCTTTTATTCTATGCCACAAAATGCCACAACTTTGCTTCCAAAACTCATCACCAATTTGCTTCATTTCATCACCAAAATAACACAAGGTTGCCACCATTTTGGTCTTAATTTATGGCTTGCAATGACTTGATCATAAAACATATTTCGGCCAATGAATTGTCCTCCGAACCAAGCTAGTGGCTCGTTCATTGGTGCTTCCAAAATGACCCCACTTAATGTGCATTTTTTTATCCAAATTCTAGTGAAATCTTCATATTTTTGAATGAAATCTGCTAAACTATAATGATTATAGGCTATAATATAAATAGAATAAATGTGCATAAATAGTTCTATCAAACTCCTCCACACTTAATCTTTTGCTCGTCTCGAGCAAAATAAAGTAAAACACTAGGGGTTAAGAGCTTTAACTAATATGCAATTCTCAGTCTCGATCATGTTCAGGTGCCTAAGACATAATAGCGAGGTTTCACATAAAACGATAAAGTGTTAGCGATACCCAAACTTACGCAAGCAAGCTACTTTGGGACTCGAACAGTTGGTGGTCAAATTCCCAAGTTCGGCAGTATCTCTAGGTGAAGTCCACTTGCTAGCATTAGAGTTATTCTCATGCGACAATTTAACACAAAGAATAAGAGAATTTTGGCTCTATTAGATTGCTCTTTAGTGCTCTCATTTTTATTCATATTGTCTCCTAGCGAACGCGAAAGTGACATACTTTTGGCGCGCACTCCTGACCATTCAGAAACTTGTATTTTCTTAAGCTTTCTAGCAATCGCGAAAGTGACACGATTTTGGCGTGCACTCCCGGCCATTCGAAGACCATTTAATCACATTTTGAGCACTCATAAAAAATTAATTTTTTCAAACATGGCCAAATTCTCATAAATCCTTGGTGCAATAGAAGCAATTAAGACTCAAATGTCGACAAATGTTAACGTTTTATACCTCCCTTGCCAAACTTAAAAAAAATTCTTCCACACAACCACTCGAGCTAGCCTATCATAGCTTTACAAGACCAAGTCCAAGGTCCTCAATCGCGTTATGTACCTACACTCACCAATATATACAAGTTTCCTCTTTACATAATTTTAACATATATTGCATAGCAATTTCACTTAAAGCCAAATACAACCAGAACACACATCTATTCACAGTGAAAATGCAAAAATTTTGGTGAAAATTTTGAAGAATGTTCTGAAAAGTTTTGAAAAATTTCCGAAACATTTTAAAAAATTTTGAAAATTTCTGCACTTTAAGCGCATGCACATCCCAACCTGGAAATGAAATGGAAATCAAACATATAATCCATCCCCCACACTTAAGTTCAACATTGTCCTCAATGTCGCAAATATGTACAATTATGAAATAATTGAGGACAATAATTGAAAAGCAAAAATTGTAAAGGATAAGACAAAGGAAAGAGAAATGTTCTCTCAGTTTAAGGGTGTTCTTATTTGCTTTCAATCTTGAGGCATCCATCCAATTACAGTCCTTATAAAGAAAGGCAAAATAAATATGGTTGTGGACAACAAAAAAAATATGAAAGACATAAAAATGCAATACATAAAATAAACATGCTCCTATATAATTAATGCATATATGCAAAAGAAAATAAAAAAAATAAAATAAATGTGAATGCAACTAAGTGGTACAATAAAAAGGTTCATTATTTAATCACATAGTTTTACGTCATTGCGGACACAACTAGTTTTACGTCTTGACAAAAGGTAGGACTTAAATGAATTATTGTTTCGGTGGTTTGACCTTCCTTCTACTCCAAGCAAAGGTGACCTTGTGCTCCCTAGGCCTTATAAATAGTGATTGCCTCATGAGGGTAGAATTAGTCGAGTTCCTTGTGCCTTTATCCTCAAGTGTCTTCAAAAGCTATGCTTAGACATCTTCCTCTTCTCACCCTTTCTATGGTGTCCATAATTTGCACAAACTTCACCTTTACTTCTGAGTGTTTCCTCCCAAGCTGTATTGATACATGAAACATCACCTCCATACATCAAATCCTTCACCAATTCGTCCATAAAATCACCCTCCTTAATTTCCTTAGTACACTCAATCTTCATGTCATATTTTCCTTCACTAGCATCCATTTCCTTATGATCTTGAATCTGTTTCCATTCCTGAGTTGGTATGCTAGGTGGTTTGCAATTTTCATTATCCACCCATTCTCAGTCAAATGACCAACTTGACATGCCAAATTTTGCAAATAAACAAGACCAAGCTTGTTGATCGAGTCTTGTACCTTGATAAAAATCTCCAATCTTTGGTTGAAGGAGACTTTAGAGTCTATAAATTGCTCCATTTTTCCCATTGCCTTCATCAACTTCTCCTCCACATTGAGCTTATATTCATGGTTTGTGTTTGAAAGGTTTAAGGTATGGTTTGGGTTTTGTGTTGGTGGTGGATATGAGAATTCTTGGGATAGATCATTTGGGAGATATTGTGGCTTTATTTATTGGTAAGTGAGAGGAAGATAGGTGGCTTGGTTGGGAGGTTTGTCAGGTTTTGGTTGGGGTGGGGGAATTTTGTAATCCATACCGGTTTCCTGTTCAACATAAGTATGGGTCCTCCACCTTTGGTAATCAGTGTTGGGGTATGTGTCGGTGACTCGAGATGGTTGGTTAAATCCACACCGACAAAGTTGGCATCTCCCACACAATTGATTGCCCCATTATTTGGTGTGGTGTAATAAACACATGTGTCCTCCATGTGGTTGACACCACCATAAGAACTACACCACACATCATTCTTTATAACCTTCTCCCTTATAAACATCATCATACACTTGGTGAATTCATTCTTCCTTAAATTGAAGTCATGAGTGTAGAAAGACTCTTCATCCACCTCTCTTTTCCTTCTTCCTCTTGCAATCTTATCCTTCATATTATCGACCACTTGCTCATATATATCCAAAGCCTCAACTGCGGTTTTGTTGCCCACATATCCACCACAGACCATGTCCACAAATGCCTAGTTTGTTGGCGATAATCCGTCATAAAAAATTTGAGCTAATAGTGCTAGGAAAAGTTGATTATGGGGGCATTGGGCGAGTAGTATGTTAAACCGCTCCCATGCCTCATGAAAATCTTCTCTATTCAACTCAGTGAAGATACAAATTTGGTTTTTGAGGTCTAAGGTCCTCTTTGGTGAATAACACTTGTTGATAAATTTGGCGTACACCTCATCCCAAATCCTCAAAGAACCTCCCAGAAGATTGATTAGCCAAGACTTTGCTCTATCCTTGAGAGTATGTGGGAACCATTTCATCCTCAGCTCATCCTCCCTTAGACCATTTGGAGGGAATGTTTGGATAGTGGTACAAAATTTCTGTAAAAATGACAAAGCATCCTCCGAAGCTAACCCATGAAATGATGGAAACAAATTAAGATGTATCCCTCTAAGCTCATAACTCCTAGCAGGTAGACTCAAAACAATGATGATCGAACCATCCCTAAAATTGACGTCTAAATATCTCTCAAAATCTTCCTTGTGGGATGTCCTATCCCACCATGAGGCGGCGGGTCTTGTCTCCCATCCACCTCATCAACAATTCCAATCATTTTCAAAAATATTGGATCAATAAGAACTCCCCCCCGGCGTACGGATCCCCTCAATTAAGGCCCAAATCATAACCTAAAAAATATATTTTCCACGTTCTCCTCCTGGTTATGTCCTCGTATGAACCTAAAGAAAAAAACCTACAAAAAGAAAGACTACCAACAAAGAAAATGGTTAGTAAAACAAACAAGCACTAAATTAAAATAAATATGTCGTTCCCCGGCAACGGAACCAAAAACTTAACCGATGTCTAGCCAGCGCACTAGATCGATGTAGTTTGACCACATAAGTATGCCTCATAGGATCGAATCTCTTGAGGAACGTCGTATTTAAATTGATTCTGTGCAGTAAATATAAAATAAAGAAAAGCGATAAACATAAATGGGATTTTGGGGATTTTGATTTGAATAAAGAAAATATAGAACAAGCCCTAAAATAAATACTCAACAATGAACTAAAAATGTGGGCTTTCTTAGACTTTAATAGATTTCACACTTGGTTACTTAATGATTTCAGGTTAATGATGGTGTAAATCCAAATTCAATTTAAATGAAGTGCAGGGGTCTAGTTAACACGGTTGTACTGATGAACAGGAGGTCGTACTCATCCCTTCATTCCCAAATGACATGGGTCATGTCATGTTTAAGCACGAGGTCGTCCTCTTACAAATTTATCCAGATCAATATCCAGCACGAGGACGTGCTGCCAAGCATGAGGGCGTGCTGAGATTCTATTCTCTCTTTATGTTTCGGTTCATTAACCAATTCTCAGCAAACAAGTTCAATTTGCAATCCAGCATAACCAATATCAAACATTCATCATATCAACAACGTTTTTATGCTAAAACACATATATCAAACTTGTGTGCATTCTATCTCGTAAAGAACCAAAACATACTAGAACAAACTACACATAGAGCATCATCATATATCTTATAATCATAATGCCAGCACTTATATATCATTAAACATAAATCAAACATGCCATATATGAATGCCAATCTCAAAGGTGCATATGAATGTCGATGCAGTCACATGCGAAATGCCCCGGGGTCTTTCTTTCTTTTTTTCGTTTTCTTTTCATTTTTCCATCGGTCCTAGACCAGCGTTGTATCCAGTATGTCATTGAGCCCAGTCCAGAGTATCCTCGGTCCCAGACTGGCATCGAGATCTCTCTCGAAATGATCCTCAGGCCCAGCCTAGGATATCAATCTCAGTGTCACACGATGAATGCAACACAATGATGTTGAATAAAATGATGTATTCATTTATATGTTTTGATAATGTGCTAAATTGATAATGTGATAAATTGATATATATGTTAAGAATTATTTATGCCTTGAAAATGTGCTAAATTGATAAATATATTAAGAATTATATTTGTTTTGATATTGTGCTAAATTTGATAAATATGTTAAGAATTATCTTTGCTTTGATATT
>CANYCX015644694.1:0-20212 GCA_948193385.1 Breynia disticha f. nivosa
TTATTCTTGTAGCCATTTTTCCAGAAATCCTAGCATGAATAATGTAGGTTAATTATACAATTAACGTACGTTACTTGCATGTAATGTAGGTTAATTCACATCTAACCTATGTTACTTAGCTTCAGAACCCGTGTATTACACATTTTGAATCACACCAATCACTTAACCAATTTTCACCTCAATTAACATCAAACCAATTATCTTTTATGCTATTCAACTCACAAACCTATCCTCCTACATACACACAAAGAGAAAGTAAATCAAACATAATACCATCAACACAAGCAATCATAATTCATCCATATTCTCATAATTTCACATAACAACTAACATTTTCCAATTCATGACCTACACATTCAACAACACTCAACGTCTTTCATCCTAAAAATCCTACCATACCTCATCGAATCACACTCACATACAATTCAGAATCCATCTACAAATCACATTTTATAACAATCCTACCCTAACCTTTTAGCAGAGCATATACACCTTACTTTCCTATATACACACGCATGTAAACCATTTATAAACACAAACTATTATCCACATACCAAATATACCGTGTATCAACCAATTCCATTATCATGCATTCATTTCACTTTTAACATTTAGTATGTAAGCACAACTCATTCACATTCATATATAGTAACACACAATCATCTTCATTATTCAACCAAATATTTTCAAGGCATATGCATTATGTTTCATGGCATGTCTTTTCATTACTTCTCAATGCCATGTTATCTTTATCTCTCAGAGTATCCTCTCTCTCTTTTCCCCTTTATTGTTCAACCGGCGTACATACGCTAAGAATCACTCAGTCTCATAAGACACCTTTCTATCTAGGCACATGCGCTTAGGAATCCATCAAGCTCGCGTTAACATTTTCATCTTTTCACTGTGAAAAAGGGTGTTAATGCACTTAGGAATGCACCAGTCTCACACGACACCCTTCAGCCATGGGACATGAGATTATAAATACATCACTCTCACATTGCCATTATTATGTAAGTTGACCAGCAGAGCATCGATGTGCTTAGAAATCCATCAATCTTACATGACGCTCTCTAATCCCTAGCATATGTGCTTAGAAATCCATCAGTCTCACATTTCTAGTTTTATCCATGTTGTCCAGCCAAGGGCATGCCTACACTTTTCTCTTTATATTCTAAATAAACATTTGTGCGGCCTCTCAGTTTCATGTCCATATATCAATTCTACAATGTTTATATGCCACATGTCAATATGTCGTGAATGCACATGTTCTAATTATATTTTTCGCACAAGCCTTTATACAACAATTCGAGCTCGCAAGACATCCATTCTTCTTTACATATGCAATATCGTGCTAAATCCATAAAAGAGCACCTATTTTCATGTAATCAAATCAATCATCACCAATTGCTTATAATCAGACATTCCACATACATTTCAAGCATCACGGTTAAATTTTAAATCAACCAAAACTCCCTAGGTCATCATAAATTTCATACATTAAGACATATCACACACATAATCATGTTAATATCCATACCCTCCAATACTCAAGCATCATCATTCAATCTCATTCAACTAAAGTCACAGTCAACCCTCACACATGTCAAACATCATACTATGCCCCGAGCATTATAGTTCAACTTTCAAGTTAATGCGTATTTTATAAGTCCCATCATTAAGCATACATTGCATTCATTTCTCAACACATTTTCACACCATACTAAAGCCAAGAAATCCATTTATTTCATGTAACCAAAACCAAACAACATCAATCATGTATATCAAACCATCATAGCACCTCATGCAAGGCATCGTCATTCTATTCACACATAAGTACACACACCATACATCATAATTCATAGCATATAGGTTTCTAGATCGTGTTTACATACTTGATTACATACCTTGAGCCAACCTAATTAACCATGCAAAGACTATATATGGATAAGTAAGTGACGAGGTATACACTTACCTCCAATCTAAGCGAGCCCCTCCGGCAGTAGATCTGGTTCCCTTGCCAAGCTTCGATTCCTACAATATTCTTTAAAACAACACTCACATGTAAGAGTTTTGAAAAAATTTTCATCATCCAAGTCCTAATTCTGCCTAGTCCTCAATTGTCCCTCTTTCCTAACCCGAATCCTAATTCGGTTGTTTCCTCTCTTATGATTCCATTTACCCATTATGAAATTCATCGTAAACAACATTAATTTCCCCATCAGCACCTCTAATTACACAACATCCTTAATTTCCCCAAGAACCCTAAAATCCTCAATCCTCCCTAAATCTCATGATTTTATGTTTTATGTTTACACATATAGAAACTACCATAAAACCCATTTAAACCCTACCAATTTTTCCTTACTTCTCATAGATTTCATCCAAGGTTTAGAGATTTTACCTTTCTCCAAGTTTTCCTCAAACCCTAGCTAGGAGGAAAATCTGATGGGAAAAATGATCTAGTGTTTTACTGACGAAATCTATGTGTGAGTAGGAAGGTTTAGTGTCTGGGGAACCTTAGGAAGGTGTTTGAGGGTTGTGGAGAGTGTTTAGAGTGTTCAGGGTGTTATGTGGCTCGGTTTAGGTTTTTTTGTGCCTTTTAAAGACGCGTTTGTACCCTCGATAAGGTAGGTTTGAGGAAAATAATGTAGGTTTACTAACTAACATTATTCTAGAGATTTTTAGGAATAACGTATGTTATTCCTCTGGTGACAACAATCTTTCATTTCCTTCATTTCTTTTAACTCTCATCTCACTTTACCTCAAACCCCTTTATGATTCTTACTACCCCCAACAATGTTTTTCCTTGCTTTTAACCTATTATCAGGGATTAAATTCAAGGGCGTTACAAATCTCCCCTCCTTACAAAAAATTTGTACTAGAAATTTACACATTCCAATGGTTTACATCTTCTCCGGATTAAGGGTCTAACCTATTACACTTGATCCTTGTTTCCAATGTGGGAGCTTCTTCATTCCCTTCTTTGCGTCCCTGTAGTTTTAACTTTACCTTTCTAAGCCTTTCAACGTAGTCCTTTTCTTAGAAAACACCATTCTCTCCTCTTAATCACTACTCTTCACCTCACAATAGCCTTCTTCCTATAATACTTTAAGTGTTCCAACTCTTTCTCTTCCAGTATCATGACTCGACTTATCACTCCTTTAAATTCATTTTTTTCTTTCTTCTTTGTGGTCCTCCCCTTTTCCTATACTTCCTCTTATACTGGACAACTTCTATTCTTCGAAAATGTCCTCAAAAAATTAGTCAGTACCCGAACTTTTCATGCTCTCGTCACCATCAATAACATTCATATGTTCCTCCACTTGCAATTTACTAGAGTCTTTATCTAAATTTTGTGAAGTGCTTGCACATCCATTTCCAGCAACATCAGGGCCATCATCATCGTCATCATCATTGATAATTATACAATCCCTTGTTCCTAGCTGTATTATATTACTGTCATCCTCTGAACTTTCAGAATAGTCCGTATCATTGCTGCTTTAGAGAGCACCACTACTATCATCACAATCGCTCCTCATCTTCTCTCATCAAGTTTGTCTCTGGTTGCATCCTACAATTGTCATTCTCAGAATTTCCATCACTTTTATCATGAAGATTAGTATCATTTTCTTCATCAATACTTATTCACGTCTTTTCCCTTCAAGTTTGCATCTGGCAATGCCTTACCATTGTTTACAACTCACATTTTTTCTCATGTTCCCCTTCATTACCATAAAAAAACATACCTTTTTGTCAACAGTTCTCTTAATGCTATTCAAAAAATAACCTAAAAACATTGCATAACGATGGTATGTCTCTAAACTCCAACTGCTCACAAATAGACAAATTATATAACCCCTTTCAACCTCGCCATTGCCACCACGACCACTGTTAGATCCTAAATCCCTCTTTACATTGTTCTTCCTAGAAGATTTTCCCTTTTTAACCCTACCAAAACTCACTGATTCCATTTCTTTACTCACACTCTTTTCCTATAATACTTTTAAGTGGTCCAACTCTTTCTCTTCCACCATCACGACTCGACTTATCACTCCATCAAATTCATTTTTTCTTTCTTCTTTGTGGTCCTCCCTTTTCCTATACTTCCTCTTGTACTAGAAAAATTCTACTCTTCGAAAATGTCCTCAAAAAATTTGCCAGTACCCGAACTGTTCATGCTCTCGTCACCATCACTAACATTCATATGTTCTTCCACTTGCAATTTACCAGAGTCTTTATCTAAAGTTTGTGAAGTGCTTGCACATCCATTTCCAGCAACATCAGGGACACCATCATCGTCGTCGTCATTGATAATTATACAATCCCTTGTTCCCAGCTGTATTATATTACTGTCATCCTCTGAACTTTAATAATAGTTCGTATCATTGCTGCTTTAAGGAGCACCACTACTATCATCACGATCGCTCCTCATCTTCTCTCATCAAGTTTGTCTCTGGTTACATCCTACAATTGTCATTCTCAGAATTTCCATCAATTTTATCATGAAGATTACTATCATTTTCTTCATCAATACTTATTCACATCTTTTCCCTTCATGTTTGCATCTGGCAATGCCTTACCATTGTTTACAACTCACATTTTCTCTCATGTTCCCCTTCAATACCATAAAAAGAAGAAACATACCTTTTTGTCAACAGTACTCTTAATGCTATTCCAAAAATAACCTAAAAACATTGCATAACGATGATCAGTCTCTAAACTCCAACTGCTCACAAATAGACGAATTAATATAACCCCTTTCAACCTCGTTATTGCCATCACGAACACTGTTAGATCCTAAAACCCTCTTTACACTGTTCTTCCTAGAAGATTTTCCCTTTTTAACCTTACCAAAACTCACTAATTCCATTTCTTTACTCACACTCTTTTCCTCCACTCTCATCTTCTTAATCTTCCTATAGCATTGCTTGAAAACTCAGCTTCCTCACCCTTAGTTATTTTTGCCACAAAATCTTCTATATGCATCATTCCTACACATAAAGTTTTGGCCAGGTAGGTGTGGTCGAAGAAAGTGAGATTGGAAATAGTAAAAAGGTGGTTTTGTTTTATAGTCCTTTGACCTACATTGGTTCTTTGGTAATGTCGTGGAAATCGATGGCTTTGGATAAACACGTTTGCTGGTGTGTTTCTCTTTCCTTTATCCTTCTTTATCCATTCCAAGACCAAGAGTTTTGATATTGAGTTATAGATGCTTTAAAAAGGCACGACAAAGAAAAAAGAAATGAGAGGAAAAAGGAAGAGCCAGAGATTTGTATGTATCAGTGAGATTTGTACGTATTAGTAATGGGAGAAAAGGGATTGAGGTGGTGGAAGAGATAATATTAAATAAAGAATAATGATTTTTGTTAAAAGAGAAGATTGGGAGTGTTCCAAACGTCGAATTTCAACTCTGATCTTGTCAGTTCTCTACTAAGATCCTAGCTCTTAAAATTTTGAATCCTGAACTACTGTGTTAATAACTAGGACGATCCCTACAGGCAAAGATGCGACTATCAAGTATCCTAGGGGTTTTGCACGACATTGAACTCAATTCATAAAGTTTTAGTTTACAAAGGAGTTAATCGCTCTGGAATCAAATAAAGTATGTCCATTAGGATGTAGGACAGAAATCATACCCGTATACCCCAAAATGCAAAAAGGACTCCACTCGATAGTTACATACTTTATCATCAATCATGAATCTCCCACATAAAATGACACTTCTAACACTAAGAAATTTCACAAGTTCAATATCAATCAACCTCATCCATTACACCTAATCATCCAGTGTACTTTCCTTCACGCACGTCTTATCCATTCTGCCCTTTTCCTACATGCATTATGTGGTGCTCACCCATGGCCCAACTTCATTTTTACCTCTCTCTATAAATTCCAACTTTCTATCTAACCCCTATCATCCAACAATCACTTACCAGTTTACCTTCCTCCTTGGTATGGTCAGGGTTCATATCCACCAGGTGGTTGACAATACACTACAAGATTCTGCGCATTTACAGTCTACAATTTAGAGTCCAACTAAATTTGGATGCTAAATTCAAGCATTTAGAGTCCACGTATACTCTAAAATTTTAGCGTCCACGTGGACTCTAAATTTAACGTCCACGTGGGTGCCAATTTGACGGGGAGGTGAACAGTGTCGCGAGAAATTTTGGCGAGTGAATTTGCAGTGCACGTGGACGCTAAATTTAGAGTCCACGTGGATGCTAAATTTAGAGTCCACGTGGATTCTAAATTTTAAGAGTCCACGTGGACTCTAAATTTTTAGAGTCCACGTGAACGCTAAATTTCGCGTCCACATGTTCTCTAATTTGGCGGGATGGTGTTCAGTAAGGCGGAAAATTTTTACGGGTCAAATTAAGAGTCAAAATTTTAGTCCAAAAATTTGGACTCTAAATGCATACATTTAGAGTCCACGTGGACTCTAAATGCACACATTTAGAGTCCAACTTTTTGGACTCCAAATTCATTTCATATCGCCTCGCAAATTATAAACTAAATTAAAATTAAATAATTTTGTATACATAAATTGCATAAAGATTGTTTCATTAATTGAAAACCAAATTAAAGGATTAATCATAAAAATTAAAAATATTCTAAAAAACTGAAAAATTGAAAAAAGAAGAAAAATGGTGTCCACGTGGACACCATTTGGCATCCACGTGGATGCCAAAAGGAATATCGTCCACGTGGACGCCATTTTTTTTCTTTTTTTCTTTTTTAATTTTTAAATTTTTCTACTTTCTTACAATGATTAAGAATAAAATATTTTTAAAAACCGAAAAATTATGGCCGATTAATTGGCTACACGTGATAATTTTGTAAACACTAACTTTATATCGTCTCGAAAATTATAAACTAAATTAAATTAAATAATTCTGTAAACACAAATTGAATAAAGATTGTTTCACTAATTATAAACCAAATTAAAGGATTAAGCATAAAAAATTAAAAATATTCTAAAAAACTGAAAAATTAAAAAAATTAAAAAAAAAAAGAAAAATGGTGTCCATTTGGCGTCCACGTGGACTACAAAAAGCACTTGGATCCACGTGGACTTCAAATGGTGTCCACGTGGACTCCAAATGGTGTCCACGTGGACTCCAAATGGTGTCCACGTGGACACCATTCTTTTTTATTTTGTTAATTTTTTAATTTTTTAATTTTTTAATTTTCCTACTTTCCTACAATGATTAAGAATAAAAATATTTTAAAAAACTGAAAAATTATGGCCGATTAATTGGCTACATGAGATAATTTTGTAAACACTAATTTCATATCGCCTCATAAATTATAAACTAAATTAAAATTAAATAATTTTGTAAACACAAATTAAAGGATTAAGCATAAAAATTTAAAAATATTCTAAAAAACTGAAAAATAAAAAAATAAAAAAAGAAGAAAAAAGTGGTGTCCACGTGGACACCATTTGGAGTCCACGTGGACTCCAAATGGCGTCCACATGGACACAAAATTGAATTCCATTGGGAGGAAATTTTGGCCACCCAATTAAAATTTTTAGGGTTAAAACAAGAATATGCAATGAAAACCATGCGTCCATTCATGTGGGATCTCATTCCTGCTCTGATACCACTAAATGTGATGATAAATTTTTCTTTTCATTAAATTACAAAGTATGTAACACCTTAAAAAAATTTCCCAATTAAAAAATAGTTGGTGATGATTATGAAAACCTTAGCTTGTACATATTCGAAAATACAAAAGTGAATAGTTAAAATAAAAGGTTAAAGTGAATATGTTTACAACTACAAAGGAGTTTACAAAACCATGAAAACATTTTCTTAATGGAAACCTCTATCGTTGACCCCATCCCAAGTGTGGAATCCTCTGCCAACCTGCTAGAACACAACAACCATAACACAATAAGTAAGTATAAAAACTCAGTAAGTGGATACCCCCTACGTCACTTACCTGTCCATATAAAGTCTAATGCACTCGGTCATTCAATTACACACATTCACATTCTTTAATGTGTTATGAAATGAATGTGTATGAGTTAAATGTGGCTATGAGTACATATGGATGATGCCATTTGGTATGCTTGACATTTATGAGATCTACAATTGTTAATGATCGATGAGTGACTATAAGTAGCTTGTATTGTGATTTGAGTAGTTGACTGGTATGTTTTATGTGTAGTGAGGTTATGTGGAGATTCCCAATTATCTGTTTGTTGATAGTTGATAAATTTTGAAATGACTAAGAATTGAATGTGTGGTGTTTTGAGGTTGGACTATGTCATATTAAGAATGTTTTTTTTAAATGATTAAATGTGCCTTAAGAATGATGGATAAAAATGCTAAGTGTGAGAGTTCTTAGGCAGATCATCAGTCACGTTCGTGACTGTTCCTAGTCACGTTCGTGATTGACTTTCCGGAATACAATTTTAGCTGCCAAGATTAGTCACGAAAGTGACTCCCCTCAGTCATGATGGTGACTGACTTTCAGCCTAAAATTGTTGACTGCCAATAATTAACCACGTTCTTGATTGTGTTCCAATCACGTTCGTGGTCATGTCTCGGATCTCAGTTGGCTGAAATTTGGTCACGTTTGTGACTCTTTTCCCAGTCACGATCGTGACATCAATGTGATTCACGTTCGTGACCATGGAGTAACGTTCGTGATTCAATACTTGGTTGAGCCAACATCCAGCCGAATGGCAGTCACTTTCGTGACTCATTCCAATCACGATCGTGACTACCCTTCTGTACACTTTTTGATGGAAATTGTTGGGAGTCACGAGCATGATTGAACCAATCACGAACATGACTACCCATCTATCCAAGGTATGGTTGAATGTTTGTGTCTGAATGTGTCTGTTTGTGTGCAAGTGCTTCTGTATGTCCTAACTTGAAGGTATCCTCATGAATGTACTCACATTCCTTTCACTTATTTTAGCAAATATCTAATTAGTTCAATGGCACTTAAATAAAGGAAATGTATGTACAAATGAATTCATATTTGCAAGGTTTACCTATTTAAGAATACTAAGAGATGTTCGATTATGAAGGGAATTGATGTTTTGATGGACTCTATCATATGAATTGGTTTGAATGCATGTATGATGTTTTGGAAGATGGATTGTTAATGTAAATGTGAGTTTATTATATTGTGTTGTGTACCATCTTATATACAACGTATGGATGTATATGTGAATGAAATGGCGTATGGGAAGTTGTCTATTTCGAAAAGTGTTGCTTATTGAGTTTCACAACTTATTGCGTTTTATGCCTACCATATTGGCAGGGATTTGAGAGGTTATGGCGAATGTGCGGTTGATTATTTTTGTTTACTCTTACGCGTACTAAAGGAACTAAAGAACCAAGGTGGGCCGTGCACCAAAGTTGATCTAAACAGAAATCATACTCTTGTATTAAACATTGTTAGGGAGTACTTTCATTTTAACATAATGTATTTGAATTGGGGGTTTAATCTATTTCCTTTCATGTATAACTCTTATCAATTTTGCAAATCATATTCTGTTTGTGAATTCCTTATATTAAAATCTTATGTAGCCTTGTTCAATTAAAATAGGATATTATTTTAAATTGTGAACGTGTACCTGACGTATCCTTTTCTTTAAACTTCATTTGCAATCGATATTTTAAAAATTTATGGTCACCAAGTCTGGGTACCACTTGAAAGAAATAAATATACAGAAGAAAGTGGTAGTCAAATTTAGGGGTCACATTAGGAATTTTGAGTAATCAGGAGAGTAAGTGAGGAAATGAGTATAATGTGTTGTGTATGACATGAAATGTGATATGATTTGTGTAAAAGGAAACATTTGGAACCCAAATCAGGATTGAGCGATGAGCTAATTCGTGGAGTTTGAGGTGAGTGCACCGAATGACACTTACTATTGTAGGTTTGGCCGCTGTATGGTTAAGTATATTGATTAATGACTCATTTGTTAAGATGGTAGAGAAAATGAGTCAATAAAGGACTTGAATTGCTTGAACATTTTATGTGGATTGCTTGGAAATTGTATGAGTTTGTTTGATATGTTTTGATTATGAATGATGATGGTAAGGTGCTATGAGAATGATCTATTGAAGGTTTGATTAATGATGTGAGATTTGCTTAAGGGTAAGTAAGTTATATAATGTGCTATGTAATGGGCTATTTTGACTTGAATGCTTATGAGCCAAAATATGTTGAATGTCTGTAAGAGTGAATGTTATTGAAATGCCTTGTGTTGTGTCTTATACTTTAGAAATGTACTTATGAAGTGATGGAGGATATATGGATGCTTGGTTTGTGTTGTGGTGAATAATGTTATTGTGGAATCAATTGTTTTGAATGGTTTGACAAGACTTGGCTTGCAACATTTGTTGAAATGTGTGGTAAAATGAAAGCTTGACTTCATTTGTTAAAATATAATGAGTTAATTAAGGACTAATGGTCGTGTAAGTGTGAGTTTGCATGAATTGTGCAAATGAATAACTAAGTTGGTTGTGATTATGTATAATTTATTGTATTGAAATGTGGCCTTAGGGCATGTGATGGTATGGTGTGAAATCTCGCAAAATACATATGTGTATCTTTAAGAACATCGTATTCATTGTGAATGCATATCATATATATGATTTGTGTTTGTGGTATGGTTGTGATTATGTGAAGCATTTCATGGATTTCATGTATGATAAATGTCACTGTTTTAGCATTTGTATGGGCACGATTGTACGTTCATGCTGTGAGACAGTAAAAGAAAGGCGAGATGTTCTTCTGTATAAAAAATAGGGGATTAGCCCAATTGTGAACAAAAGAGCATGTATATCTTGTTGTTGAGTTTAAGAGGGAAAATGCCCCTAATGAAAAGAGATTCTGGGCAAGAGCTCGATGTCAGGCTAGGCCTAAAGAAAAAGCGAGCGGGAGCTCTACTTATGAATGGGAAGGCAAGATATTCTTCCATACAAATAAAAAGGGGGAGTAGCCCAATGAAATGAAATTAAATGAGAGAGAGATCTCCTAGATGAAAAGAGAGGGCGAGAGCTCTCTAGTTTGTGGATTATGGTGAGAACCCAGGGCATATATGTGTGGAAAAAGCATTAGCATTGCATTCGCATTCATTATGCATACATGATATGAGTGGCATGGAAATGAATGTACGTGGACAATTGGTATGACATGAGTATGGTTGGTGATTGAGAAATATGTTCTCTTGTATGAATTATATAGAATGAATATGATCTTATATAAGTCATGTAGAGATGACAAGAAATGATGATGTAGTGGTAGTATTGTGAATGCTTGTATAACCTATTTGAACTTATGCTTGTGGAGCTATGCTATGGTTGGTGTTTTAAAGATGATAATGAGGAATATGACAATGTGGTTGAAAATGATATGAATCATGTATATGTGTGTGACACCCGAATTCAACTATCATCTTATGTTATTTTATTAATTCAATTCAGATGATAATCGAACCCGGACATCATAATGTTTTAAATAATAATAATTAAAGAACACAATTTCAAAAGAAAGTATACATTCATTTATGAAAGTACATTTACTATTAGAAATGTAACTTTACAATGTTTTGAGAAGGATGATTTACAAAATCCAACAAAGGTATAAAATGTTTTGGTTATGAGAGAAAAGGAATCGATACGATTTCCATTTCGATTATAACCATACACAAGAAAAATATGCACTATCTCAAAACACAATTAAACACTGTTGACCGGGTTCTAGCAAGCGCACTAGATCGGTGTAGTTTTACCACGGAAGTATTCCTCCCGGGATCGAATATCTCGAGGAACGTCGTATTTAAATTGATTCGGTGCTAGTAATAAAATAAAGAAAAGAAATAAACGTAAATGAGATTGTAGGATTTTTTATTAAAACAAGAAATATAAAGACAAGCAACTGAAAATAAAGACTCAACAATGGACTAAAGATATGGTTTTTCCTAGACTTCAATAGATTTCATACTTGGTTACTTAATTACTTGAGGTTAATGACGGTGTTCTCGCGCTATCCTCAATTAAGAGTCCCTTTCGAGATGCTCCAAATTGCGTGCTTAAGAC
Organism: Breynia disticha f. nivosa; assembly: GCA_948193385.1. Classification (NCBI taxonomy): domain Eukaryota; kingdom Viridiplantae; phylum Streptophyta; class Magnoliopsida; order Malpighiales; family Phyllanthaceae; genus Breynia; species Breynia disticha. Next base: position 12,075 of record CANYCX015644694.1, read on the forward strand.
TCACAAGTGTTTTACTCTCGGGATACACTAAACAAGCAAAGGCAATACTCACTTAGGCATTTCATTGAACGCGTTAAGGGCATTAGGTATATTTCTATCCAAACAAGCCTTAACTCTATTTAATTTAGCCTTCCTAATCCTAGGCTTTTGCAACTCCGGATTAAGATTGCCAACAACGAATAATCAACAAACAAATGCAATTAATTGTTCCAAAAATGTAATCGAATAATTGACATCCATGAATATCTAATCCTAGCATGTCACTTCTAGGGATTTTTCGACATAGATTCAATTAATGATTTGGCCCTCTCTACACCTCGGCTTTCGCAATTCTGGCCTAGAGTCGCTAAAAACAACATATTACAATTACTCATTTAATCATTCATTCATTAAGCATAATCAAAAAGACATTCATTCATCAAAAGATAAATCATACAAACATGAAACCTCAATGCATCATATAAGAAAACCAAGCATAAACATCTTTTTACATCCAAGAAAACCCAACAAAAACCTAGCCTAACATGGCTAGTAAAAGACACAAAGGAAATCAAAAAAAAAAAGAAAATAGAGAAGAAGAAAAGAGGAAGACAAACCTCTCCTCCTAGCTCTCCTTTCCTCCAGCCAAAATGAGGGTCAAAAGACCCTCACAAAACCCTAAACAACCCCTTTTATAAGCCCCTCTTTCAGCCCTTCTGATGTGTCAAGAATGCCCCCACTTAAACCATCCAATTTGGAGGCATTTTGGGCCATTTTTGTTGTCCGGGATGAGTCTCCATCGAGACTCATTGATTCTCGATCGAGACTCAATTTCTGAGTCAAATTTGGCTTCCAGAAAGTGAGTCTCATTCGAGACTCAAGTGAGTCTCGTTCGAGACTCATTTTTTACTCAATTTTAGCTTCCAGCAAGTGAGTCTCGTTCGAGGCTCAAGTTAGTCTCGTTTGAGACTCATTTCTGACTCAAATTTAGCTTCCAGGATGTCCACCTCGTTCAAGACTCAAGTGATTCTCGTTCGAGGTGCCTCTTCTTCCCAAAAATTAGCTTCATTTCTTCCTTCACAATGTGTCACGTTTGATGAGTTTTAAAGTCTCGTTCGTGGTCCAAATGATCGCGAAAGAGACTCATCTTTTGAAACCATTTTCCACAATCTATAAAGTGTCATGAGTCCAATTTTCAGCCCTTAATTTATAGTATTAAAGTCACCACATTCGTGACACCACAGAGTGCCCAAAATCCTCAAAACGAGTCTGTTTGAGTCTAATTGTGTTCAGAGAACTCAAAACACTTATTATTTGCACCACACTTCTTGGATTGCCTTGGCATGATCCAAATATGCATTTTAGCCAATGAAATGTGCCTCGATTTAGATTTGGAACTCATGTCTTCATGCCACCAAAATGCCCTTGCTCGATCTGCCTCATTTTCCATCCAAATTATAGCGAATTCTCCATCTTTTGAGCGCACCTAGATAAAAAGCATAAACATAACAAAACTCTACATTTATGTATTTTATATATCGAAATATAATGAAAATATGTTATGATATGAATGGAATAAATGTGTATAATTGGCCCTATCAACCGTGCACAGCCCACCTTGGTTCTTCGCTCTCTGAAGTTGGAGTCAGAAGCAAGCAGTATCTACCCTTCTCGTATCAAAATGAATTTCTCATCAAGTCCCTACCCAACGGCAGGCATAAAACACAGTGAGTTGCGAGACTCAGCAAGCAAAACTTACCAAATGGACAACATTCCACACATTATTTATTAAAATACATTCATTCCACATTAAACACAATGTCACAGTCAAATTCATATTATCAGAGAACCATAAGACAAATAGACACTCAAATGGAATCCCATTCAAACCATAACCATACATAAGCATTTCCCAAAAATCTGGAACTCAGCGATCCACACGTGATCAGCCTAAACTACGCGCAGTCGTGATCAAGTACGTGGTGTCGCTGCCACCACGCGTAGTTTAGGTACACACAAATGCGTGGTCGTGGTTCAAGTACGCGTGGTCACTGCGACTGCGCGTACATAGCTGCCACCACGTTTGGATCTCTGTTTTCCTGCATAAAACTCAACAAAAACATACCATTCAAATTCCAAACCTTTCCTAACACCATATAACATTCTGAATCAAATCCCCAACCAACATAAATCACCCATCTACACATATAATTACATACAATCAATTCAGGATCATTTAATCATGTAACATCAATCAACACTTGGGAAACCTAATCCATTTCCAATCATAATTCACATAAGAATGTAAAAATGGTTATATACACTCATACATTCATGTCTCATTTCACAAACATAATAAATTCATCATCCAATTCTCAAAGCATGGCATCCATTTTCCCACTCACACACAATCAATCCCAACATCTAAGCAAACATTCATACAATTCCCATAAATATGACTTAATGATTGTGAATGAATGTCCTATAATGCATTACAATGCAACATGCCTGATTTAGACTCAGCTTCTCAATTTACGCCCTTACTTGGCCAATTCCTTTTGACGTTTACAAACGGGCCTCATCAGCCGGGAGTGTGTGGTTATAAATTACTATGGAGCATAGATTTTTACGCCATTACTTAGCCTGAATAATGCCCTTACTTTGCCTCGCACACTCGAACACTAAAGAGTGAACTGAGACTTCCACTGTGATGCGGTAATGTATGTGATATATTCCAACCGCAATTTACACTCCCAATAGCCATAACCACTCCCTCAAATCCAATGCTCACTAAGAGCTATCATTTACATTCATTCTATCCACTCAATACTCATATGCATGAATGTCATAGCAAATCTCATATGACCAAGTCATGCATCAATAACATACTCAAATCATGGCATATCCAACATGAATTTAGCAAATCAGCAATCATATCCAACAACATGAGAATACAACTCATTCCGCCACATATGACACATCAAATTGCAACACTCACATCAATCTCATACAAGTCACATAAACTCTATACCTACCCATCAAGTTAGGTATATCATCATCCATCATGCCAGCAATGAGCATTAACAACACATTATGCATATTCCACAATAACCACACAAGGAACCTACATATTCATCATATTATGTTACGATCAATTCAGACATTTCGCAAACAAAGAACACACAAACAAGGAATGTTACATGCATGTTGCTTACCTGGAAAGCAACGTCTAACGCTCTGGCTAGAAACCTCCCTCACCGTGATTTTGATCTCCTATTATACAAATTATAAATTTACATTAATTATATATACATGGGATTATGCAAAGACGATAAATTAGCAATGCCTATTTGCTTATACTCTTAAATACTCCCTTTTCACTATCTTTCCTCTTTCTCCCATTAATGTTTTTCAACTACCCTTAACCTAATTATTTCCCCCTCTTTCCACCAACCACCATTAATGTTCCTAACAGATTCATTTAATACGTTTTTACGATTCCCACTATTCGACACATACGGTTTATCCAAATTCCTATAATCTTCCTTCCAAAACCCTAAACTTTTTCCTACACATATTCCATTCTCTCTCATCATTTACTACCCAATTAAATTGACGGTCAAAACAACCTTAATAAGGTTCGAAGAATCTAACCTAAACAACAGAACTTGGAATTGAACCTAGGGTTAAGAAACCCAAACCCGTCACTATTCACAGGTGACTTTCAAACTTCAATTTCGGCCACCTAAACACATTTAAACACTAAAAAGAGTTACCAACAGATAGTACACATGTTAAGCTTTCCAACGAGCAGTTAGTTGCTCAAATTGGAGCTTAAACGAAAGAGATTTAAGGCCGAAAACTAGGGTTAAAGTTCAAAATCAGGATTTACAATTCATATAAGAAATTCTTATCGAAATTCGATCCTCGATCGATTCCACAACTCCCAAATGGTAAGATTTTCACGAGGAATACGATTCCTATGGTTTTTTGGCTTTGGAGAGATGGTAAGGAAGAGAGAGAAGGTGTATGGTGAAGTGTAGAGAGAGAGGAACAAAAGTTATATACATAAGAATCAGTTTTACCCCCGGTTACTATTGATTCACTGTTCTTTCGTTTTTCTCTTTCCCGGTCGACTCAACAGCCTCCGATTTTTATTTTCCTTTAACTCTCATCCCTTCCACCGAAATATTATTTAATTTAATTCGTAAAAAATTTATGTACATTTCCGTATATTTATTTAAAATCCATTATATTTGTCAAAATTTTAAGACGTTACAGATCTACCCCCTTAAGAAAATTTCGTCTTCAAAATTTAAAATCGTACCTGGATCAGGAAATAAATGAGGATAACGACGACGCATCTTCATTTCAACCTCTCAAGTAGCCTCTTTTGGAGAGTGGAAACTCCATTTCACCTTCACTATTGGAATTTCCTTGTTGCATAGTTTACGGACCATCCGATCCAGGATTTCCACTGGTTCCTCCTTATAAGTCATATCCTCTGCTACTTCCACTTCTGGTTCATTAATCAAATGACTGGGATCTTCTTTTTATCGCCTTAGCAAACTCATATGGAACACATCATGCAACCTCGAGATTTCATCAGGTAACCTAAGCTCATAAGCTAAAGGTTCGGCCCGTTTTACAATTTCATAAGGCCCAATAAATCTCGGACTCAGCTTTCTGCTCTTTCTGAATCGTAGAACTCCCCTCCAAGGAGATACTTTCAGGAACACTTTCTCACCCACCTCGTAGGTCATTTCCCGCCGATGTCTATCAGTGTAGCTTTTCTGACTATTTTGGGCAGCCTTAATACATTTCTTAATAACCTGCAATTTATCCACTGTCTGCTACACCAACTCGGGACCTTCAATCTGTCACAGCCCCTCAACATCCCAAAACACTGGACTTCGACACTTCTGCCATACAGAGCTTTATATGATGCCATTCCGATGCTGGAATGATAACTGTTGTTGTATTCAACTCTATCAATGGCTCATCCCAGTTACCTCTACACTCCAGAATACGGGCTCTCATCATATCTTCTAGAGTTTGTATCGTTCTTTCCGACTGTCCGTCGATCTGATGATGGAATGTTGTACTAAAGTGCAGTCTAGTACCCATAGCCTCCTGTAAACTACCCTAGAACCGTGAAGTAAACCGAGGATCTCGATCAGAAACAATGGCAATTGGCACTCCATGCAGTCTAACCACTTCTGCCACATATTTTTGCCAACTTATCTAGAGAATCGTCCTGTTTAATTGCCAGAAAATGTGCAAATTTTGTCAATCTATCTACAATCACCCACACTGCATCGTGATTCCAGAATGTTTTGGGCAATCCAACCACAAAATCCATAGTAATCCGCTCCCATTTCCACTCTAGAATGGCCAATGAATGTAGCTTTCCAACTGGAGCTTGGTGTTCAGCCTTAATCTGCTGACAGCTCAAACACTTTGTTACAAACTCTACAAACTCTTTTTTCATGCTTGGCCACCAGTACAGTGGTTTCAAATCCTAATAAATCTTAGTACTGCCCGAGTGCACTGAGTATTGCAAAGAATGAGCTTCCTGTAAGATTTCTTCTTTTACTTCTAGAAAGTTTAGCACACACAGTCTAGTACCATAATAAAGAATACCATGGCTATCATGACATAGGGAGTTTCTCGTCCCCATTACACTTTCTTTCTGGCAAGTTTCACCTTTTTATCCTCCATCTGTTTCTCCATTATTTTCTCTCTCAGTATCGGTCTCACCAATATGTTGGCTAATAACCCTTCCTCAATCACCCGAAGTTCCAACCGCACTTCTCTCATCGCAAATAAGGATTCCGCACTATATGATATACCATCCTCCTTCACCTAAGATTTCCTACTTAGAGCATCGGCCACCACGTTATCTTTGCCGGGATGATATTCAATAGAACAATTTTAGTCCTTCAGTAGTTCAATCCACCTCCTTTTCTTGAGGTTCAGCTCCTTCTGGGTGGTAACATACTTCAAACTTTATGGTCAGCAAAGATCTTGAAGGTTTCTCTGTAAAGATAATGCCTCCAAGTCTTTAGAGTATGTATAATGGCTACTAGTTCTAGATTTTGTGTCGGATAATTCAGTTCGTATGGCCTCAACTGCCTCGAGGTATATGTAATTACTTTACCATTCTACATCAACACACCACCTAATCCTATCCTAGAAGCATCAGTGTAGACGACGTACTCTCCACCCTCTAACGGTAAAGTTAGTACTGGAGCCTCCGTCAATTTCTGCTTAATCTCCTCAAAAATGCTCTGGCACTTATCATTCCACTCACACTTGGCATTCTTCCTTAATAGACTAGTCAACGGCCTTGTAAGGGTCGAGAAATCCTGTATAAACTATCGATAATACCCTGCCAAGCCTAGAAAAATTTGTATTTCAGTAACATTTTTTAGAGCTTTCCAGTCCTCCACAGCTTTAATCTTTGAGGGATCGGGTTGCACTCCATGCCTGGAAATCACATGACCTAAAGATGCAACCTCTTCCAGCCAGAATTCGTATTTGGAGAACTCAACATACAACTGTCTGTCCCTCAATATCTGCAATACCACTCGAAGATGCTCTTCATTCTCTCCTCGACTCTTAGAATATATGAGAATATCATCGATGGAAACTACCACAAAGTTGTCCAAATAAGGCTGAAATATCTTGTTCATTAGGGACATGAATGCAGCTGGGGCGTTAGTCAACCCAAATGGCATCATCGTAAACTCAAAATGGTCGTATCAGGTTCTGAACATTGTTTTAGGCACTGAATTTTCCTCCACTCTCAGCTGCCAGTACCCCGACCTTAGGTCAATTTTAGACAAAATTTTTGCACCTCTCAGCTGATCCAAAAGATCGTCTAATTTGGGTATCGGATACTTGTTCTTTATCGTCACCCGATTCAACTGACGGTAGTCAATACACAGCCTCATACTACCATCCTTCTTCTTCATAAATAAAAATGGCGCTCCCAACGGAGAAATACTGGGTTGTATAAACCCTTTGTCAATCAATTCCTCCAATTGCTTCTTTAGTTCTTTCAGTTCTGCTGGCACCATTCGATAAGGTGCTATCGATATTGGAGATGTCCCTGGTATGGTTTCAATTTCAAAATCAACCTCCCTGCTAGGAGGTAATCCGGGCAAATCCTCTGGGAATACATCCGGATATTCACGTACCACTGGAACTTCAGACACCCCCACACTGGTGTTCGTGGTATCCAACACACTGGCCAAATATGCCTCGTATCCATCCTTAATCAAGCTCACGGTTTGTACGGCAGATATTAGATAGGAAGGCACTACCCTTCGATCTCCCACGAACATTACCTCATTCTGTCCCCCAACATCAATGAACACTTCCTTCGCAAAACAATCAACCATGGCTCTATGTTTTGAAAGCAAATCCATACCCAAAGTTAGCCCAAAATTCTCCAAACGGATCACCACCAAATTCGCCCGGAATTCACGGTCACCTATGACAATTGGACAGGCTTTAACTGCCTTTTTCACTCTCACCAATTCCCCAGACAGCATCGACACCTCTATAATATAATCTAAAGCCTCTACCCCCACATTAAACTTCAATGCATGATCATAATCTATGAATGATCAAGATGCACCAGAATCTATAAACATATAAATAGGATAACCCCGAAATAAAAACAGTACCAAAGAACACATTTGGGTCATCCACTGCATCTACTCTGGCTATGGCATAGACCCTGGCCTGAAGTGCTGCTGGGACTGGTGGCTGGTTAGGTCGAGAACCCCTGGACTATGTACCAGCTCATCCAGATTGTGCTCCCCTACCTCTGTTTCCAACAATGCTTATCAAATTATCACCAACACTGCTCTGGGATTGTTATGCCTTAGCTTGAAGGGTTTCCTACGTGTTTAAAACTTTTTGGCAGCAGAATAATCATGTAAAAACACATAAGAACAAACCAAGATCAACATAAGATCATCTTAAAACATGATGTATACAATCGGTTTACTATGATCATCCTAAATTAAATAGCTAGCGAGCAATGTCAACAGTCCTACTGCAACTCAAATACATCCTTTGACCTAGATATCTTGATTTAGCATAAGGCATGTCGCTAACACCCTTATTTAATGCTAAATCACTTTTCT
>CANYCX015645732.1:0-10034 GCA_948193385.1 Breynia disticha f. nivosa
AAAAAAATTAGAATATCCTGCCCACTTACAAATTGTCATTGCATCTTAAAAATTTTGAATCATGAACTTACAAAGAGGTGTGAGTTAAATAGAAAAGAAAATTAATTAAAAAAAGATATAATTATAAATTTATTATAATTCACAAACCTACAAACAATGATGGCAGAATAATCTGTTTGCCAATACTTGTAAGTTTAGTTTCACCACGTAAAACGACATCACTTAAACCTTTATACAAATCAACTCTTAATGTTTGTTGATTGTGCCTGATAAATGATAATCTTTCAGTTTTGATCATGGTGTATACATTGACAACAAATTGTTGGAAAAGTTTTATTATCTTAGCTTTGTCATTTCTTTTGAATAGTCAAAAACAACAATATTTCTCGTATACTCATTTTGTCTTTCTTCTTGCATCTGCTTCCACTTAAAGGTATATCAATTCAATATCCATCCTCACCATATGCAAATAATAATAATGAATATTGTAAGATACGATGGATGCAACTCATTTATTCTCTTCAAAATACTACTTCGAGATTCTACAACAATATCTCACCCATCTTTAGCAATTCTAACATTTCCAATAATCAATTCTGACATCTCCAACAATCAATCCTACAACTTCTGCAACAGTTGGCATGTTATAAGTTCTACCGTCATGTTTTCTACCACCAATTAAATGTAATTTCACATTATTGCAGTCATCTTTATGTAGTCTATGTCTTGCCATCCTAAATAACTGTACCAAAATATTGTTTTTGTCGAGCATAGCTTGTAAATCTTCAATAAGTTTGTTGTCTAGATTTTGTTTTTCATCTTTAGACCTACACAATTTAATCAAAAAGATTAAAACAATAAACACAAACATAATATGTTACAAAAAGGTTATTAGGTTAAATACCTAAATACATCAGCTCTATTCGATATTTCATTCTTTGTATCGTGGATGTATAATTGAGCAAACTTCAGCATAAATCAGGCACTGGTAACAAACTACCAATCCTGTGATAATTTTGCCCACTAATTTTATAGGCAAACAGTGCAGTACTGTCATTAATTTTATTGCCTACTATTGCATTCATAAATGTAAAGGAAAACATCTACTAATCACCACAATCCAATTAATTTGAAAAAAAAAATAAATTAATGTTTTAACTTTTATTCTTTAACAAACATACAACATTATAATTTTAATAAAAGACTAAAAAAATACCTATACTCTTAGTTCCTTTATGCAATGACTTATTATTTGAGTCTTCCTTTTCAACACTTCCATCGACGTCATTTGAAATGTTGCTTTAAACAAAATATTAGAAATATTAACAATGTTCATGGGATGCGAAATAAACAACCCTCCAGATGGAACACATGATTTAGACTAAATGGTATCCGCCAAAACTGAATTTTGATTTGAAACATTATCAAATGTAGTTATAAGGTTTGAGGTAACTGCAAAAAATGTTCAAAAGTTAGTAAGTTAACGTAAAAATATGAAGAAATTCACAAAATTTCTTTAGTGATTTGTAGCCTTGAAAAATAATTTACCTTCAGATATTTCAACTATTGAACAAACTTGTTTTCAAATGGTTATATGTTTGTCCAAATTGAATTGTTTCTTCTTATTTTATAAATTTAAAACAGTAAAAATAATTGTCATAATCAGCTAAAGTAGTTACATTAAATTAATAGACATTTATATAATAGAATAACACCTGATTGTGTATGTGATAAACCTTGGTGTGAACTGGATGTATGCAGAGACAAATTTGTCAAGATAAATTATTTTTTTATCGGAATAAAACTTTGGTTCGATCTTTGCCAGTAGCACAAACTTTATAAAATGTACAAAATAAATTGTAAAAGAAGTTAGTAAAACATGTGAACAAAACAATATTATTATTAAATAATCACATGCATAGTTAGTTACATATGAAAATAACTAACCATTTGTAATATCAGAATGTTGTCCTTGTATTAAAAAATGTTGATCATTATCATCTAATATGAAAAATAACAAAAATAATTTTTAACAATTGATGTAAAATTCGAAATAACTTGAAATTTGAAAATAACTACTTGCAACATAAAAAATTATTTCTAAAATAAATATTGTTAAAAAATCAATACATAAAAAATACCATTTTTTTAATAAGAAATACATGATGTTGTACTTTTCATATTTGAGTGCTTTCCATGATCATCAAAGCTATGTTGCACCTTTTTTTATTGTGTCTTGTGGAGAGATATTAACGCTACCACAATTTTTTGGATAATTGAGTTGATTTTTTTTCTAAGAAAAGTAGAAAAATTAATATATTTCACATGAAAATAAAACCTAAATTCAAATAAAATTTATTTTTCATTTAGCATAAAATATATTAAAAATTTTGAAAATTATTACCAAATTACTAAATAATATTCAATAATTATAATTAAAAATATAAAATATCAAATTAAATATTACATATATTATCATATACAACATATTTTTTATAAAAAAAATAACTTGATAATAAATATTATTATTTAATAGAAGTAATAAGCTAAAAGTTCAAATATGATTGTTTAATTAAACAAATTTAATAAACGAAAACTTTAACAATTTAATTTTATTTTATTTAAATTTTCATATTAATCAACTTTTAGAATAAAATTTTTGTAAAATAAATAAATATAAATATACCTTTATCAATGTTTATTCGCAATTTTTTTATTTTGTATATTTTTCTTTTCATCCAACATTAATTTCCTTTTCATTCTAGAAATTTTAAAATTCTCTTTGCATTCGCCATTTCCATTCATTTTTAAAATTGCAAAAAATTTGCCAATATTAATATACAAATTAGATGATAATCAGTTTAAATTATTATTGCAACTTATATAACAAAAACATATTCTCACGTGTATTTTCCTAAAAGACAAATCATGACTTAAAGAACTATATCTGAATGAATTAGATATTTATTGTCAAACAGAGAAATATTCATTGTGGAAATGTTCAACTAAGATCAAATGCATGAAAAGAACATTTGAAATAATCAAATTTGTGGTGTCATATCATCATTTTTTTTAAATCTACTCTATCAGCACCAAAATTGTACAAAATTTCAATTCTTGGATCAAAATCACAATTCCAGTAGATGAAGGAATTCAAGTAAACTAAATTTACAATGCCATGTTAACGGAAATAATTGAACTTTTCATTCCACTACAATCGATTAAATAACATTGACTTTAGTTGCACACAACAACCTTAAGCACTCAATAGAAGTTATTAAAATATACTTATAATAAATTCAAATGAATAAAAAATAAAAATATATATAATGTAAATGCAAAACCTGATATGTATGAAAAAAGTTTTTCACAAGGCACTGCTTCGCAATGCATCTAAACTGTATTAAACAACTTATATAGCAAGTCGTGTACTTATATATTAGAACTACCAATTACTAATAAATTTTGCGCTTATCAACAAAGACTAATTATGTTTTGCATTGGAAGGAATTGTATCAAGCATTGAAAATAATTCAACAAACTTCAATCAACACAAGAAGAATAAAACATTAAATACTGAATATTGTCTAATTTGTTGACATATCAACAATCTTCTAGATATTCAAAAACTTGATTGACTCCGTAAGTTCTTTGTCCCATCATTTCCAATAAATTAAAATCGATGCATCTACATTGAAAAAGAGTAAATTATCATAATAAATTACCGCTAATTCTGAAAGAATTTTGCTAATAAATGAATAAAATAATTTGGAATAATTTTTTTTAAAATTTGAATATAAAACTCAAAAAATATAATACCCATATAATATTAGAACTCAATAAGAACAATTTTTAAATAAATTCTAAATTTTATCAAAAACAAATATGAACATAACAACTAAAATTAACAATTTGTCAAATACATGAAAATGTAATTTTATAAATGACAAAGAAAACCATATAATACTATTCTTCTAATATCTTCTGTAGTTATCCACAAATGAATGAATCGATAATGTCTGCATCGTTACTGACTTTCAACGCAAATAATTTGGTATTCTCAACAGAGTGTTCAACAAATTTAAAATGAACCTTAAATAAATACGAATTGTTGATAATCTTCTCAATTTTCTCATAGATACAATTGAAACATGAAGGAAATATCAACATAAGGTTTCAAATTTTTTATTATTTTAAAATATGATCCAAACAATGAAGAATACTACCTCATTCATGTCACCCAACATTAATGAAACAGATTTGTCAAACAAATACTCACAAACCTTATCTCCCAAAACTAAACTTTTAATTCCAGATTGATCACTAGCTTTAACATTTACCTTGAGCCTATAATCAATTAAATAAAAAAGACAATAATTAATTTAACTTGATAATGAGAGTTAAAGAAAAAAACTCTTACTCCAAATAAAGAAAACCTTACTTCGAAATTAACATGCTAACTATGTCGCAACAACGATCACACCAATTCTTCCATTTTCAATAATCAATTTACAAAGACACTTCTTACAAACATTGTAAAACCAACAACCATTTGTCTCCACCAAAATAACTTTAGCATAAACAACAACCACAAATTCCTAATTTCTTAAAAATTGTAAGATGTTACTTTATGCAAGAGCACTTCAGTGTAAACTAACAAATAACAAATAATGTTATATAACGTATGAACACAAAATACCTTTCCATAGATTTTACATAAAGTTTTACCGTGGTGCAGATGTAGCAATTCATAAAACAAAAAGTTTGTATACAAATATAACCAATGGCTTAGTTTATAACAATAATCAACATCCCAAAGAAGGTTGCATTAAATACACCCAAAAAAATAGTCAGTTAAACATAATGTTATAAAGGTAAAATTGTTTCATGGCGTACATACCTTTCTTTAAGTTTTATAATTTCCTCAACATTCTCATTAAGCCAAACCAAACTATAGTTTTTCACGCTAGAAACCGTTGGATGACCTGTAACAACATTAAATGTTTGAATATCATTAAGACAACAAATGCATATATAAGAAATCTCGAACCTTTCCAACGTAAAATCTTTGCAAATTGTAGTATTACTTCAACGAGGAACGACTAAGTGCAGTTTAGTTAATGATTTTTCACCTAAATCATCCCATAATGTGCAACATATGCAACAGTCCTTGTTTGAAAAAATTATGTACAATCAGCGGAAAAATAGTAACTAGTAATAGTTTCACCATAACATGAGAAAATTTTACCGACATACTCTGCATTAGATAAAACAACTGCTACTTTAAATCTTTTTATTCCAGTTGTTTCAATAATTTCAGCATTGTTTATTCTGACAACTTCACCAATAATGTCTAAAAAGGTTGAGAACAAACTATTAACTTTGTTGAAACTAAACATAAATAATATAGTAAAATAAATAATTAAAAAATGATATTAAATTTTCTTACTAACTAAAAAAGATCCATCTAAACTGTGCTTCTTTATATTAATAAAAGATACAAAGTTGAAAGAGAGCTTGCTAGCAATTGCACATTGATGTTTAGTTAAAATCGTTGACCAATTGAAGAATACTTTAAACTCATAGTTGCATAACCTGTAGTTTTCTCCATTTTTAACACAATAATTGGATAAGAATAACAAGCTCCTTCCTCTGAGAAAACATATAATCTGGCACATAATCCAGGCTTGATATAACCTTCAATTCGGTCTTTCTAAAATTATAAAACAAACACATTTTACAAGTAGTATGCCTAATTCAAAAACTACTTATTACATGTACGAAAATAATAAATAAATTACCTTTTCATCAATCAAAAGCAAACTCAAATAATGTATGGCATTTGCTCCATCTACACATGTCCATATTTTAGCAATTACAATCTTCAATCTTAATTGGTCTGGAACTTGAGAAATCTCATTATTAAAGTTGTATCTTCTCTTAAACATTTGAATTCTTAAAATAAAATAAATTAGCAAGAAATTTATAGTTAAGATTTACATGAGAATAAAATAAGTATGAAGTAGAGGTGGAAACGAACCGGCGGTTCACAGTTCGAGGAATGCTCGAACAGGAACCGGCCCGTCTAGGGTACGGTTCGGGCCGGTCCGATCATGGTTCCAAGCCCATTTTTGAACCGCCGATTTCGGTTTGGCAGGTTTCTGTCCGATTCGGCTGGTTCCGGTTCGGACTGAAACCGGCGGTTCGAGTCTAATTTTTTGAAAAATAACTGAACCGTCGGTTCGAAACCGGCAGTTCACGGTTCCATGAACCTTGGAACCGGAACCAGAACCAGAACTGGAAATGGCCGGTTCGGCCAGTTCCGGGCCAGTTCCAATTCAGGAACTGGCGGGTCGGGCCGGGTCGGTTTTGGTCCGACCCACTGGTTCCAGGCCTAATTTTGCAACTCTAGTATGAAGATAAAAATAAACTCACAGTTGCAGGGAAGTGAAATGAACAAAGTATCAGAAAGAAACAACAAGTACAAAACTTTTAGAAGATTAACGTAATTAAAAAGACATAAGGATAATTTATTTAATGCATAGACATGGAAAAATAAAAGAGTATTCAAAAACCAAAAGGAATTCCAACCATCAAATTTTATTTTCAAATTTGCTCCAACCACATAATAAATCAAGTGGATTTACAATAACCTTTATATATGCTTTAATAAATTTATTTTCAAAATAACAATACTACTTTATTTAACTTTAATAAATCTCTCTTATGAATATGTTACTATAGATTAAATTAACTTTCTTTTTATGGTGCTTATCATATACTTAATCCATCCTAGATTCATTTGAAAGCCATGATGGATGTTTCACAATCTTGTAATTGTCTAATAATAATATATCAATAAAAAAATATCATTAACATACCATAGGCAATAAATCAACTTATCTAAATTATGAAATGCAAGATATTCATTTACGCGTGACATGCTGAAAAAATGCTATGAAAATGAATTTTCTAAACCCTAAATCCTACAACAAAATAGAATCAAAATAGTATGCGTGATTGCTTTTTTTCATCGTCATAAACAATCCTCATGTAGCAAATAAGGTCGAAAAACAATTATCATAAACAATTATCAAATAAGGTTGAAAGAAATATTGCCATGTTTTAAGAATAATGTAGTGAACAATTATCAAGTTAGAAATAAGGTAATCAAAACTTATGTAAACTAATAAAAATCACATTTTAATTCGACTGATATAAATTAAACAAAAAATATCTTTACATGAAAATAAATATAAAAATTGCTATAAATTTGTAAGAACTAATAACAGACAATGTTTAAGCAACATTCAATAGCATACTGAAACACTAATATGCTTGAAGAAACTTAACATTTGGCATGAAAATAAACAATATAAATTAAACAAAAAATATCTTTATATGAAAATAAATATAAAAATTACCATCAATTTGTTAGAACTAATAACAGACAATGTTTAAGCAACATTTTCAATAGCATACTTAAGAACCAACAACACGTTTGAAGAAACTTAACTTCAAGTATGAAAATAGGCAATATCGTAAAAGAATTTTTAAATGAATCTTTAATAAGAAATAACATCGATAAAACTGATAGATAAATGAAACACCAATGAAATCCACAATCCAAACAAATAGTCCTTAAACACATAATATCCAAAAATAATAGCTAAAATATCTCTTCAAAATAAAAACAATTAATCTTCTTTTTTAATCTTCACATCTTTGAGAAGCAGCTTGTTTATTGGAAAACAATTTTCAAAAGGATTCTTATATGTCAAATTAAAGTCTTTCACAGTTTTTGAACTTGTAGGGATTGTATAGCAAAGTTGTTCATCATTCTCTATGTCATTGACAAATTCTTTCATCAAAAAACATGTACATGTTAAAAAAGGAAAGAAAATATTTGAAATAAAATTAATAAAACAAACTTGATTTTTTGAATTATCTGTTCCATAAGAAGAAAAATAAGTTGAATCATTGCTCATTCTCAAAACAGAATACGATTCATTATCCTCTTCCAAATTGTATTCACTAACATGAATCTTAAAGATAAATTTCTTGTTCAAGAGTAATTCTAGTTCTTCGAGGAAAAATCAGGATCACCATTCTAATAAAATAAAAAAATTGATAAAATATAAGATAAAACATATAGAAACTTAAGAAATAATTCCATTTGTTCAAAGAAAATATAATAATAACTGAATCTTGCAAATCAGCTGCATTTTTTCCCAGAGATTGGTTAGCTTCTCGATCAAATATGACAAAAGAAACACTATCAGTTTGATCCATTACACGAACTTGCACTTTGAAACTTCAAATACAAAATAAGTTATGTAAAATTTCAATCTTAAAAAAGAAAATATATCAAACTACTTAAAAAAGAAAATATGTCAAACAAAGTGATATAAATTGCGACCAAATAAAATTCAATTTATTAAACTTGGTTATACATGACAATAACTTTGAATGAAAAATATATGAAAGTTTAAATATTCTTAGTTATGCTCTAATAATACCTATGCATTTTCATTCATACATTAAATTAAAAAAAAATTTATAAAGTACAACACAGCACAATTATATAAAATATGTAGAAGAAGAAACTTCATAATTATTCTATTTAGTAATATAAAATAAGCAAATTTATATAATGGCCATTTGAAATCACTCAAGTTTAATTCAGCTAGAAACTTCCAAAATATTTTCAAAATAACACTGAAAATAAATGATATACCAAGAAACAACAATTTATTGACTAACTGTAAATACAAATTAATTTTAAATAATAATTAATAAAATAAATCATTTGAAATAGCATAAAATAATAGGAAATTAAAGAGTCATTTACCATGGATATACATAATTATAGCTTTCATTGCACTTCTAATAGAAAAATTTCAATCCTTGAGGTTTAAGTTTCTTCTTGCTTACACGCCAACAATTATACTACCAATTAAATTGTGTTTTGATGTAGAGAATGGTGGCAACAACAACAAAGTCACCAACCTGCAAAATAAAAAAAAATTTAATTTATGTTTATAACAAAGAAAATCAAAGTAAATATAACTAAATATATTGTTGCCTTATTAATTTCTCAAACATCATCATATGTAATCTTTCCAACACTTTTGAACACTTTTTCAAGAGAAGAGTTGCTAGTCATCGAAGATTGTTCAATAAAAAGTTTTTGCTACAAATATCTTCAATACTGCAAACTGAAATTAGAAAAAATTTAAAAATATGAATTACAACTTTAAATAAAACAAAGAAAAAATACCTTAACAACTTACTAATTTCAGGGGTGTCCAAATTAAATAAAATCCTAGAGCAGAATATTGCATTTGAGATAGAAATTACACCTAATAAAAAATTTATATTAATATGGATTAACATTAAAAAATAATAATAGTAATTTAATATTATAAAATTATACTAAACCTTTCCAGTTTTTAATCTTAACAAACTGCAACACAACAACAAATGGTAAATAAAGGGTGGTTTGAAGCATATTGAGTAATTCTCATTCCATAAAGTGCAATTAAGCATGTTGTTACTAAAAAAAGTAAAAATATTAAAATCACCATGTCTTTGAATCTGTATATATACATAAATAAAAAGAAAACATACTTAATATCACATAAAATGAGATTAAACCTCTTGGTTTCTCGACCACTTGTAAGATTTAGGTCTTTACTTCAATGAGGACCACTTTTGTGGTCCTCATTGAGGACAATTAAAATTGTTACAGAATTTTATAAAAAGTTACATATTTTTATAAAAAGTTACAGAATTTTATTAAGTGAAGGTTACAGAATTTTATTAATGAGTTACTTAATAATTAATTGTGTTACAGAAATTCATAAAAAATTACTTAATTTTAGTTGTCCTCAATGAGGACCACAAAAGTGGTCCTCACTGGAGTAGTCACCTAAGATTTATCTCAATATTTCCAAGAGTAGTAACACCACCCACAACATCTTGGTACAAAAAAAAACCAACACAGTTAATAATGTTTTCATTTTAATTATTAT
>CANYCX015646125.1:0-10629 GCA_948193385.1 Breynia disticha f. nivosa
TTTGACCCACAAGCCGGCCCCTCCACGGCTCAAGCCGGCCCCTCCGCAACTGGGTCCCGCTGGGCGAGGCTGGCTCCGATACCAATTGATACGAACCAGCCCACCCTCCCTCTATCAACCAAAGCCCAACTGACACCCACGTATGGGTCAACTGTAACCAATGCCCAATGGTTGGTCGAGCACCCCTCTTGGGCCGACCACTCCCATTAAAATCTTGGCTGATAGGAGAGGGAGAGCCCCACTTATATATTGTACATTTATCTTTTATTTTTTCCATGTGGGACTCTATCACATAACTTTCTTAATTACATTCAAACACATTGATATCACAGCAAACTAGAATTCAAGCACAGAAGTAACAACAATAAGTTAACATAAGTTGATAAGAAGAAGACAAAAAGAATAATAAAACTGACAAGAACCAAAACAAGCACCTTATCCGTTGTGGATGTCTGATAATTTAAAGCAGCTGGAGAATCTAAAGCCAAGCGATAGTCGACACTCTCATATATATGTTCAAGAAAGTAATTTGTCACAGGATGTGTACGACCTTGTGCAGTAAGTACAGGACAATTTCCAAAATACCTTGAAAATAAATTGGAATCAACTGTTGCTGACCTAAATGACAAGTTTAAACAAGAAAAATTAACAGAGGTTCAAGGGAACATTATAAAAAAACCACATACTGCCTAACATGAAGAAAAAAAAGCTCGGAGAAACAAAGTCATAAACAACTTTACATACATAAGAATAACCTTCAGTTTCGGTGCGTTCTGAGCAGATTGTTTCTCAATCAGGTTTCTCAACACAATGAGTAAAAAATCACCCTGAAAAGGGGCAGTCAAAAGTGGATTTACATAAACTATATCCCTCGAGGCCTTTCAAATTAGCTTCAGTACAAAGCTTAAAAGTGTAAAGAAAAAAAGTAACTCGTTGAGTTGCATCGAGTTACCAGTTGCCAATTCTCCAAACAAGAAAAATTAAAATGAAAGAAATCCTACAATTACTTCTTGTTTCTTATTCCACGACATAGATGCATAAATGTCATAGAATATGTTTTAGTTACTGCTTTGATCTCTTGCAACTCCTATGTTGGCAATCTATACAATATATCTATGTTGTTCAACTTAAGATATGGGAGTATTGATGGAAACCTAGCATTTCAGTACGTGATATAATTTAGATAGATGGAGAATAAAGAGAGAAAACCATTATATTATTCCATAAAAGAGACAAAAAGCCAACCTAATACCACGGATGACTTACCAAAAGAGAACGTTCATGCACTTCATCAACTATGACATGCGTAACACCGGTCAAGGTCTTGTCTCCCTAGTAATCAGAAGAAAATCCTTAGAAATATGAGATTACTAATCCAATTACAACAAAAATATGCCAAATAAATTAACTGCTTACCGCAAGCCTCCTCAATAGGATGCCTGTTGTGCAAAACAGAAGTTTTGTTTTCTCATTCCTGGGGAAACAAAAACAACAATTTAGAGAACTGAAAAGATTGCAACAGCAGCAGTTGATACCATTCAGAATATACGGAACAAAGAATCGGCCAAAAACAAAAGAATTTATGCAGTAAAGAACATTGAGCATTTGAAAAAAATGTAAAATCAGAATCAAAGAAAGTCAATTAGGTAATGAATTTCCATGATTCACCACATCATAATGAGTTTCAATATAACGGAAATTGAAACTACAAGAATATAATTTACATTAAACTTGAGACTTAAGTAAACAAATTAAAAAGAACTAAAATTTTTTTTTAACCATTTTTAAACAATGACAACAGAAATCATGGCCAAAGTAGCAAGGAGAGGAGCAGATTAACACCTTGCACTGTCAAGACGAACTTGATAACCAATCAATGAACCATCCACACCAGGTGAAGGTTCAGAACGCTCCTGAGCAACCCTCTCTGCAACAGAGATAGCCTGTAGTTTCATGAAATAATTAAAATTAATCATTATTAGCTGAAAAGCTCTACTAACAGAAATCTCTATTCTGCTCAAATGTGCATGCTGCACACACATAGAAACCACGAAATCCTGCTAACATTTTGGATTTATTTCGTCACTTGTATAACAAGAAACTAATTGCAAAAAATGAAGGGAGAAGCTTAAAAAATCTAGGCAATTTAACAAATAAAATTCTAGCTAGTTTTCTGATCATGAAGCTCCGTGAGTAGAAAATGTAGATATGTTGCATATATAGCATACAACGTCGCATCTTAGATCAATTAACCATCTTTGATGCTACACGTAGTTTCAAGTTCCAACTTAAAGTAGCTCAAGTTAGAATCAACTACAATAACCCAACAACTTCATGCCGTGAAATCTTAGTTAATGCCTATTCCACTATTCTGAAATGCCATGAGATCATTAAATGTAAGATACCCCACCCAACAAATTGGTTGAAGGAAGAAAAATGGAAATGAAAATACGAAATATTACTGTAGATGAACAAAGCAATTAATTCAAACCAAATAAAAAAGAATGATTTAATACAGGCAACTGAAAGGGTTTGGAAATAAATACACAAGTGATCAACTCTGTTCATAAACATATCTTAAACCAATTGACCAAACCCAAAATGTGGCTAGAGAAGACAATGCTTGCATTTCACATAATGTCTAGTTCGATCGTTAGAAAATATAAAGACATTTTGGTCATGTCCATCAACACATTCTATCCCACCCAGTAAACTGTTGAGAATTGTCATGTCAAATTGAAAATATATGTGATAACAGTTTGCCTGGGAAACACATTCTGTAAACTCAAGGTCATTTTACCATTTGACGATGCAACCTAAGAAAATAAGGACAGTTACACCAATGCCTTTGTCCTGTTCAACCTCAAGAACTGAAAAACAGCAATTGCAGCTTGGGTATCCTTAGCTAAGAATAAGGATGGTTGCAGTACTTAAACAAGTTCAGCATCTCAATCATACAAACAATTTCTGAGAGAATGATAGATTTGAAGAAAATTTGTATACCCACCGCAATTCTCCTTGGCTGTGTACATATAATGTTACAGTGTCCACCAAGTCCTGATTCAATCATATCATCCAATATGAATTGTGGAACCTATATAAAGGGCAAGATACTATATTAGCTGAAGAGAGCTTCAGAAAAAGCAAGACAAGAATAAGAAAACTGTACGTACAGTTGATGACTAGCTATGATAGATAAGTGCAATAACCACATAACTAATGATCTGATAAAGGGACTGAAACATGAATTGCATCAAAGAAAAACACTGATCAGCACCTGTGTAGTCTTTCCAGAACCAGTTTCCCCACAAACAACAAGAACATTGTGCTCCTTCAGGCTGTTCAATATATTCCCCTTCAACGCAGCAATTGGAAGAGAAGCTCTGGTTTGCATCATTTCCTATGGGTAGCAAAACACATGAACCCCAAAAAAGATTTGAGTAAGGTACTGAAGGGAACTGAAAAAAAAAACGTTTTGATGAAAAAGCAATAACATAAACAAAATTGGAAAAGTTTAATTGCCAAGTTTGAAAAAAAAAAAACAAATATATCATGACTCACAAGACAATGCAAAGAGTTCCATCTTCTGTACAATCTTAGTGGACAAACAACAGAGTTCCTCCACAGAATATGATTGAAAAAATTTTTTGAAGAAAAAGGAAAGAAAGAGAATAAATGAAACCTGAATCAGTTTGTATCCAAGTTTGACAAAAAAACCAAAATCTCATAAGACAATTCAAAGAGGTTCATTATTCTGTAAAGTCTGAACAAAGGACAAAGTTCCAACAGCCAAACAAAGGATAAGAACATCAATCAACCAACCTGGTACTTTTTCATCTTCTTTTTGCTCTCTAGCTCCTGTCTTAAGTAAGAACTTTCCACATCTTTATTACGCTTGAATCCTAGAATATTTCACAAGATTAAAACAGCAATCATGAGAAATCAGCACTACTTTTCAGTGTTCATAATATGCAAATAGAGTTGTAGTTGATAATTGTTTTATAATTGACAAACCAATTATCAAGAACATACTACCTATAATTGGATCTGCAATAGCTCCATGAAAATCATTAGTTTGTTCAACATGACTGTCATGTAGTGTTTCAGTAAATTGATTTGTATCATCAAAAGCTGGGGTGGAACTAGTATCATTAGCATTAAGCAATGAGTCGACAAATCCAGCCCTTCTGTTTTCCACTCTGTCCTCTGCTTGGCTTGATGATTCCCCTGAAAGCATGCCTGCATTAAAGCATCATAACACACTCAATCACTATCAATATCAGAGATTCACATACACATTCCACAGAATTAAAATTGAAACAGCTAATAAATAAATAGCCGGAGAAAATTGCCAAAAAAGCATTTAACCGACACGACTTGCAACTCAAAAGAAAACAGATACCTTCTTTCCAGTGCAAAACAAGAGAAGCATAAGGTTCAATAAGTGATAGGTGAACAGGAATATCTGGAAATAGTTGATGAAGTGCAAATGCTGCTACTTGATTCTGTGCATCCTGCAATAAAATTGAATGGATAAATTTGCAATGCAATGTGTAATCTGAATATTGTACGTGATATATAGCAGTTCCCTGGAAACAAATATTATTTTGTAAATTGGCCGATGCTTATTTTTGGCTCAGCAATTAACTTATCTACACAAAGGAAGATACCTCCGCAGATGTGAATGTTTCATCCTGGCCCGGAAGCTGAAGAGTAACCAGCCCTCCGGCTTTTCTGCTCTTGCCCCTCCCACTAGCTTTGCGCAATATGCTGACAGAATATGAGAAGCCCTTTGATTTTCCATTTACTTTACTGAATTTTGGAGCCTCCCAGCCTGACTTTTGACATAGTTGATGAAGAATGGCCTTAGGAATTTTTTGTGGATCTCCCTGGAAGCATTGTATAATGTATTTGAATATCTCCATATGAATATATTTTGTCAATGAGGCAACATTGTGAAGCCAAATATATATAATAGATGATGCACATGTATTAGCTTTAAATCAGATGCTAATGAAATAGGGAAAAAAGAAAGCATTTAAATTTCACCAAGTGTTGCCCTAAAACATAAAATTACTCTGTAATATATTGTAAGACTCATAATTTGCAATAACAAAACAATCTCAAGGAGTATCTTATTAGGGCACATTAATTGGAAGATAAATCAGAATCAGATATTAAAAAAAAAAGAAAAAACAAACATAAAACATCTTTTGAACTAGTTATCAAATATGGAAATTAGCATATATGCATATCTCACAATCAGTACCTTCTTCCAAATGCCTTCTAATTTTTCTAAGTTCTTCGCACTGCAGAACTCTCTCAATTTCTCCTTCTTCTGTAATTCAAGTATTTCGGGAGGCAAGGCTTCATTGGACACAGCATCATCTGTGAAGAACCCATCAAGCTCCACATCCCCTGAATCATCTTCAGGGACAACTTTTTCCTTGGTGGTAACAGAAGAGGAAATTGGTTTGATTGGATGCTCCTTCGAGTTTGAATATTCCACACGATTTTGATCATACACTGATTCATCTGCATGCAAATCAAAGACTGAAGTGTCTTCTGCATCAGGATCAGGTGATGTTACCCCATTTGAGGATTCACAAAACATAGAAACAGCTGAACAGTCTTCAGATGGTAAGCCAGAAGCCCGTTCACGTTCATAATCTTGAGCCAATATGTCGCTTGATATGCCTGATCATAAAATGCAATATATATCATGGCAATTAAATGCATCATGACCAGATTATAACATGGGTCAGAAAAGAAACTAAATCTAACCAAGTGCAGACATTTCTTGCTTCAGTTTGCGGATAATATGTCCTGCCTGCTCCTGCCCTTTCTTCTCCTTTTTGTCTTTGGCTCTTGTAGCTTCAAGTCGTGCTTCAAGGTACTCTTTTACAATAACATCATAAGACCTTGGTTCAGGATCCTGTTAAAATATAATTAAAATACAAAACCATGCATACAAGGATAATGCTCAAGACAAACTTCCACCTCTTGAAAATGATAATTGCATTTAAAAATTATAATTTGACAAAAAAAAAAAGAAGATGAGAACTGTTTTTATCTCATTTCCCATGCGGTTAAACAGAGAAGGGTGATGATTGTGACAATATAATTGCAAGACACTTCATTACAGGAAGGACACAGTCGGCTTAATTTTGTCATGTGTTACCACATCACATGCTGACTTGTCAGTATCGCCATTTAAGGTTCTTTTCACTCCCAGTTGCCAAAGTTACAAGCTTCTTGCCGTCCTTTAAAAGTTTTACTAAGAGGTAGCTAAGACGAAAAACTTGGGCATAAAAAATTGCCCAGGATGTGAAAAGAAATTATTTTATAGTGATAAAGGAAGATATCTTAATTGTACACAAAATACATGACAAGGTAGGACCAAAAATGCAATTCATGGTCCTCACAGTTGTGGTGTCATTTCAAAATAGTTCTCTCAAAGAAAACGGCAACAAAAGTTATAAATCTATCTCCCTCTACAACTAACTCACTGACAATTCCAAGCCCTTACCAAAGCAATCTGGCCAGACTACTCATTGAAAGAGCAAACAAACATGATACCAAAGGAAAACATGTTAAAAGATATTCCTCTTAAAAGATAAGGTGCAACTGCTTGAAAAGAATTGTGCAGGCTTCCTCAAATATATTTTCTACTGATTCATATAAACAATATAAACAAATCATGCTAATACTTTTTCCAAACATTAATTCTCTATGTTCCAAAACAATAAAAAAACATGGTTTATTGCTGTTTCATGTGACATGCAAAATGAAAAATAGAATCAACTAAGTTACTCTGAAGAAAGCAAGAATCACTACGGTTTTTAAGGAAAATTCATATTACCTTTCTGGCAGAAGTTCCATCAAGTAAATCATCTTCCCAAGTTTCTAATTCGTCCTGAAAATATCACAGAAGGTTTAAAAATTTTTTGGATGTCTAATTGCCAAGCAACAAGTATATTATTCTGTGAAATTAAGAGCAGTATGAAAGCATTAACATGTCTTCCTGAAGCATTTCTTTAACAGTCACTAAAAATGTGTGAGAAAAAAAAACGCCTCCTTTGCAATGCAAAATTTTTCACCACTTTTTGTAATCAATTAATTTGTCTGACAATTGTATGAAATCATGTCATGGATACCTTCATCTTACAAGGCCAGTACAGACTATTTCCCTTAAAGACAAGGTTCACTTTTGTTGAGATAGAAACAAAATACGATTTATTTTTAAAACAATCTCTTATGAACTTCTCACCACGCCAATACAATCCCATTCAGAAAATTGTTTCCTGGCATTGAAAGTATAAATAAAATAAAAAAAATACTTTTGTAATGCAATCACAACAAACTCGTGATATTATTGTACATCGAAGTTTCTATTTCTCCACATATACAACATTTGCAAAAATTTGTGCAAATTCTTGACAACATACATTGATAAGCTTTTGGTCCATCATCTTTACATTCTGTCAGCTAAATCTTAACAATATTTTTTTAATTTCACAATTTCATAGGACACCACTAAGAAGTAACTAGCAAAACAATAAAAAGAAACAGAATTTTTTTAAGTATGAAACATTTTGTAAATCACTTGTTTCACAAAACAACATTCATATACCTCTTCTTGTTGTTCCATATATTGCCTGATCCAATCCGCTTGTGACGGATGATTTAAGGTCAGATCGTCATCATCCCACTTGTTCTTAACTCTAACAACAACCTGCTCTACGCAATCATCTTCAATCTTCCTCGATAAATCTACCGAAGAAACCTTAGTGTCCCGTGCAGTGGACACCACGTTAACAGAACCTACAAAGATGCAAATAACTCAAAGCGTCTAAACAATTACAACACCATCACAATATCTGCGCATCTGCATGCGTATAATTCACCTTCATTTGTGCGAAGAGAAGTCATGCTAGCAAACTTCAAAGGAAGCTCATTTCCCGGTAAATTTAAACACAGCCAATCCAAAGCAGCCTCCAGTGTTGCATTATCCTACACGCTCAATTACAAACACAGCCGCATTATTTATTCTCTACGATTTTAGAGATATTAATTATGAAGCTACTTCAATCCTTCGAATCATTAAATACAAAAAGCAGAAGAAAGAGCAAGCTCAATTTGAAATAATAATAACAATAATAAAGATAATAATGATCTCACAATAACGAATACCCCAAGAGAAGAAAGAGCAAGCTCAATTTGATCATCAGAGAATCCTTCACAAGAGAGCTTCTCATAAAGCGCTTTAAGCTTCTTAGCCTTTTGAGGCTTGGAGAGAGTGTCGGGTTGTTGAGTTGCCGATGACGGTTGGGTGGAGCGGTTCGAGTTGAGTAATAATCGACGGAGTCGGTTTTCATTCTCGGCCGAAATCTGAAGCTTTGGAGCCGATGAAGAAGAGGATTGTGGTTTTGATTTGGCGTTGGTTTGTTTCTGCGGTTTCTTCTTCGGAGCCATTTTGGTAGTTAGTTTAGTTTGTGCTGAGTTAGTGCGTGGAAATTGCACTTGAACGAGACGATATCATATTAAACGGTGTCGTTTTGTTGCCAGGCAGGAACACCCGACATTTTATACATACATTAAAAAAATTTGATACATATATAAAATATATAAATTAAGTTGTTCGTCTACATAAGTAATATATGATTAACTTTTACTCCCAGAATTAAAAAGTGAAAGTTGATTTCGCTCATTAACCATTTTCTAACACCATTGTAAAACTGTCTTATTTTTAATAGTTATGAAATTTTTTTTTAATATAAACAACTAGACGGTCATTCTTTCATTAGTTCTCATTTTGTTTCAAAAAATTGTCTTCATAATATTTAATGCTGAAAAAACTCGCTCAACAGATGTCATTGTGGCTAAAAGAATTAAGGTCAACTCAGTCAAACCATAAACAAATAAAAAAAACTTTACGTCTGAATGTTTCAACTATTGTCTTTACAAGGTTTCCCAAATTATAAGACCACTGAATTGTAGATCTTTTGTCAAATTTGTAATAACGTCTCAAGTTCTTGTTGAATTAATGATAAATCTGTTAAAAAAAATCATCGGGATAAAAATAACCGAGATGAATAAACTTGTTAACATCGAAATAAGTGAATAAGAGTTTGGGTTAATCAAGAAATGCAAGAAATCATTTTTCATTGTTATGGCCAAAACGACATAGTTTCATTGTTGAAATGGTTTTTAGCGCAACTTTAGTACTCCTACTTCTTTTTCTTTCTAAAATGTCAACGTTTGTTTATAAAAAACGACCTTTCTTGTTTTTAAAATTTATGTGCAATTTTTCATGCCAATCCCTTCTTCTTATTTCTTTTTTTAAAAACCACCCCTTTCTTAATGCTACACCGTTTCATTTTTACACAACATACAATAAACGTCGTCGTTTCGCTTCTCTCTAATCTAACTCTTCCTCTCATTCGTCTGCCACACCAAACTCGCAAAGTCGCACTTACTTCCTCCTGTCCTCCATTTCCAATGTCGCACTCTGACACTCTAACCCTTCCTCCTCCTTTCTCCGTAGCACTTCCAACCAATCATCCAAACTCCAACCCTATCTCCTCCGACCTTTGTTTCCGTCGTTGCCAGCTTTTGTGTTTCACACTTCATATGGGAGAATCAACATGACCACCGCTCCCCCAGTCTCTAGTGCTAAGGGGGAGCAGTGCTCATTAGTGTTTCAGGGTAAGGGGCAGCCGCCCTCTCTGCCCTCCCTTCCTTCCGTCATTATTGTCAAGTATAGTTTTTTTGGAAAATTATGAATGGAGCAATCGGTTTTATCCAAAGTAATAGTTAAGTCCCTTTGCTTTCCAAAACTCCATGAGTTATGTCAAAACAATTTAATATTACAAATTAGACTAAATGTATACTTGCACATGCATGGAATACTAAAATTTAAATAAGATTTAATATAATTTTGTAGATATTATGACTAGTGAGTGTAGTGTGTTTTGTTGTTAACATTCAATTTGTCTTAGAGCTAGAGAATTTAGAGAACTTTGTTGTCACCAAATGAAATCATGAATTACAACAATTTTTGTCATTATTGTTAGGGCTTTCTTGTAGTGTACACATGACTATAAAATATATATTTACAATATAAAGAATATTAAGAAGACATATCATTGGGATTTTTCAAGCAATACAAAAGCACATTTTGTTTATTTTAAAAATATTTTTGTGTCTTTAAGTTTAGAAATATATCTATTAATAACTGATTTAGAAAGTATTCCAACTGTGATACACATATGTTAAAAAAATAGCAATGCATACTGTAACATCCCGGAAAAATTTTCATATTAAAATAAAGTCAAATAAATGTTTAAATATCAGTATATAAAGGTATACGAAAGGTTGACGTAAGGTTGACACAAAATAAATCAAGAAAAATTCGAAAAATTATGAAAATTGAAAGTACGCGCGGTAGACACAAAAGAACACGGTGTGGGCACGACCACGTGTACTATGGGTGCAAATAGACGCGGTTTGGAGCCGAGAACGCGTGGTACATGGTCGACTACGTGTAGTCTTGAATGACCACGCATAATACACTAAATGACAGCAAAATAGGCTATTTTAGAAGTTGAAGCAGGAGGTGGTTGATTT
>CANYCX015646235.1:0-13380 GCA_948193385.1 Breynia disticha f. nivosa
TGATGTCATCAGAAAATTAATTAATTATCACTAATAGACAGTATATATCGATAGGCTTCTGGGTTATTGGAATTCACTTAGCAGTAAGTAGCTGAAAATATTAAATCCAAGATAGCAAATAAAATGAATTGTAGGAAAAAAAATCGATATGAGGCATTAGTGAGTGTGAAAGTCCATGAAGATGTGCATACGTGTGTGGGTTTACGAAAAAGTAGGAAATCTATTAATACAAAATCAATTGACTTTTATAAAATTTACATCATTATAAGCCACTTAATACTCTTAACATTCTTAACTGTAAGAGATATGTTTTAGATGAGAATATATTTCCCAATATATTAGAAAAAGAATCCTAAATATGCATAAAGCACTTAACGAGAATGTAATTTGCCCTACTCAAGCCACCAAACAATGTAACATACGTTAAATGATTAAAATTTTATCAATATGAACTTCTCTTAATTAATAGCTTGACGAATGGTTTACAGGATCATTGATCCTTATTTGCTAGCTGTTAAAGTTTATGGGTCCGTACACGTCTCTAATACAAAACCAATTGGCTTGTATAAGACCATAACTCAAACTATTATAAACCACTTAATCATCCTTCTATTTAATCAATGTGGGATACATTCTCAACACTAGCTAGGTCCAATCGCTAATAAATACATATATTATGATTCCCAAGTTTCACGAGAACTTCAAGTAATCATGTTAGGGTTTTCTGGAATATGTTTCAGCTTCATTGCAATAATGCAGGGTTTAATTTCAATAGCAAGTTCTCTGCTGGTTTTGTTGTTCTTTAATGGCGTTCCTGTTATACGATAGGATCATATATGATGCATGCATGCTCAGACCATCTGCTATGCCCTCCTCGTTAGGGACATGAAGATGAAGATACGGGCCATCACTCGTAAACCAGAAACTATATAATATATATATAACTGCCCAACTACCATACCTTTTATACATATCTATATAAATAAGTTTGCGTCATTTTATTATGTTATATACCTGTATCAACTGAACCTCCTGCTGCATGTCAATCTGGGAATTTACAACAGATTTTTTTCCTGCAGGAATAACCATACATATCAATTATATGCTAAAAAAATGGTTAACAAAAAAAACTATCCACCAAAACATGAAAAAAGATGGAAAAGCATAACTTGATGATTCATATGTTCTTAATATGTAATCATGTTCGGTCCAGTCGGACTGCGCACGGCTATAGTTTATGATCATGGAAGTTTATTACTTTTCGGCATCTTTTCTTTTCCATTTGGAGTTTATGTTCGTCAGGAACAGATCAGTTACAGGTCGTCAAGTAAGCTATTCCTTCCAGCATATTTACTCCTCAGTCTAGGGTTTAATTAACTTCTTAATTCTGATAATTTTTATTAATATATGAGAATATATCCTTAATCATCAATAATGCAAAGAGAGTGAACAAAGGGGATTCAAATAAACAACCTGAAAATGCAGTTGTGCCTTTTCCACCATTGAAGAAAGTCTCCGAGTCTTGGTGTGTGGTGGTGGTTGCACCACCCTGCTCAATTTTACTTTTATTATCGTGGCCAAGTTGTGCCACCACAAGCGTCATTTTTGACCCAATTGAAGTCTCTTTTTTCAAATTCTGCATGAACAATAACAGAAATCAGACATCTATCGACTTACAATCTTAAGTAAACTCACAACTACGTTAAAACCAACATTAACCTTGTCAAGAACGCCTAAAGAGCGAGCGTTGCATGCATGCACTGAAACAAACATAAGAAGCTGAAGGAGAACAAGTAGAGACATGATGATTATTACCAGTATATTATGAATAATATTTGAACATGAAAGAATCTGTGTATATATTTGAGAGGGTAGACACAAAAATA
Organism: Breynia disticha f. nivosa; assembly: GCA_948193385.1. Lineage (NCBI taxonomy): Eukaryota > Viridiplantae > Streptophyta > Magnoliopsida > Malpighiales > Phyllanthaceae > Breynia > Breynia disticha. The sequence continues at coordinate 1,887 of CANYCX015646235.1, forward strand.
ACTAAAGTGTGAATGAGGTTTGGTGTGAATTGGAGAGTAAGGGTTGTGGGATTATTTGTAGTGCAAGGAGAAAGCAAGAACATTAAATGCAGGTTTTGTATGAACTTCAGAGGTTCTTTAAGAGAACATGCATATGTTTGGGTGATGAATCTCGAAAACGAAATTGTAGATATTCGAGGGCCTCCTTTGTCTCATCTTTCTAACTTTTCTAATCAACTCCGTGGGTCCAACCAACAGATTATGTTCATTCTAAGCCAAAAATAAGTCATAATTACATGCACAAATCAACGAAAATTATACAATCAAAATAAAATTTCAGATTATATATATATATTTCTTGGATATATTCAGAGACGAAGATGGTGGGAATGAGTGGTCTATTGTCCCTTGTCGTCTTCTTATCATGTATACTTTTTTAGTCATTTTATTTTTTTTATTTTTTTATAACACCACTTCTTATTGTATTTTTTTATATTATTTATAACTCATCAATTTTTTCATTCTTAAAATATTTTTGATTCCGTTAATATTAATATATGCATACTTGAGATGGTATACCAACAGTATTTCTTTATGTTGTGCAATCCAAGACATAATTGTTTGTTCTGTCCTTTCTTAAGAGAAATTGACATTAATGTGCTCTAGCCATACAATGTATAATCCAATGAAAAGAGAAGCTATGAATGGTTGATGTTCTTATTTACTTAAGAATTTTTATTTTGGAAAAAAATCATTTTATTTCTGTCGTACTCAAGAAACAAACTCTTCACTCATTAAAATTGGAGAGGATTTCAATATTTATACAGATCTAATACTCGTTATTTAATTGTTCATGTTTGATTATAAAATTATTTTTTATAACATGTTAAAGTAAAATAATTCAATTTGAATAGTGAAAAAACTTTATTCTTTCATTATAATAAAATAATAGGGAAACCCAATAATCACTTGCGTTAGGAAAATATCTGACATCGAATAAATAGAAGAATGTAAAGTAATTTATAATTATATGGGCTGTAAGTCTTGTACAAGTCAATTTATTTTGTATTAGAGGTTTTCATAAACTATACTATTCATAAGTCCACCATACATGCATGCACGAATCCATGGACTTTCACATAATATCAGAGTAATGATTTAGCCAAATGACAATGAATCCTGGCTCAGTAATGAAACTCCTTATTTGTAGACAAGTGGTAGCTAATTTGATAATTATAGACAATGGAACTAATCGAGTTACACTTGTGGGAGAGTGTTGGGAATGTGTCTGATGTCAAATAAGTCGAAGAGTGTCAAGTGATGTATAATTAATGATGTGACTTGTAGGCCTTGTACAAGCTAATTAATTTTGTATTAGAAATTTTACAATATACATTGTTCATAAACTCATACATGTGTGCAAGTGTGGGTGAACTTTCACAACTTGCACATTCAAATCATATATGCACAAAGAAGGTTTTAATAGTGTAAGGATATATTATAGCTATCATTAAACCTCAAAGACGAAAGAGTTAATAATTCTTCTTGTGAAAAAGTTATAAATACTTATTTTTCAACCATTTTTCCCATGTTTATTTTTTTCATAAGCTATTTTTCTGCAATTTTATAATCAAAACTCTAAAAAATGTTCTAAAGAATCATGAAGAATTTGCTAAAAAAATCAAATATCATTAGACAAATCATCAAAGATATTGTATGATTTTTACAAGTCATTTTTATTTGCTCTAATAGAACTCAAACTCACAACTTCTAAGTCTCAGTGCTCAGTATAGTACTTAGTTAATTACGACATATTTTAAACTATCTTCAACTTACTTAGTAATTAAGATTATGAATTTGTCGTAATAAAAGACAATGTTATCAAATTTGTGGTGTAATGAACTTTGTACGTTTGAGATTCTCTTGTAGTCAACAAAATTGACAAATTAAGATTTTTTGTCTTAATATTCAAGTCGAGTAATCTGACTTAGAAGGTAATATGGACAGAGAGAACGGGAAGCATGAAATAAGAAGAGAGAGAGAATCTAAAATAAATGAATGAATAAAGGCATCAGAATTATGTACATGTTTACACCTCATGTACTTTATATATAATCATATGCCATACTTGAATACCGAGGCCCATAGGGCCAATACAACAGAAAACAAACCGAACCAAATATACCAACATCCCCTCCTCAAGTTGAACCCGGTAGGAGATTCAACTTGGAAAGAATGATGGCAAACTGGGGACTTGGTAAACATTTAGTAAAAATGTCTGCCAAGTTTAACCGAGAGGGACAGAAAACAGGAGAAACAAACCCAGAAACAGTGTGCTGGCGAACCAAATGACAATCGATCTCAATATGCTTTGTGCGTTCATGGAAGACAGGGTTGCGAGAAATGTGAATCGCAGCCTGACTGTCACAGTGGAGAGGCACTGGCAAAGGAACAACAACCTGCAAATCAGAAAGCATATATGATGTCCATAAAAGCTAAGCTTAATATGTGAATTGGGCCTATAGGCCTCAGTATTCAAGTATGGCATGTGATGATATATAAAGTACATGAGGTGTAAACATGTACATAATTCTGATGCCTTTATTCATTCATTCATTTTAGACTCTCTCTCTCTTCTTATTTCATGCTTCCCGTTCTCTTTATCCATATTACCTTTTAAGTCAGATTACTCGACTTGATGGTATCAGAGCGGGAATCTAAACCGATAAATCATTTCTACACATAAAACCCTACCTATCGACCCTTACATTACTCGATTTGGTCCAGGGAATTGAAAGTCCCCAATTTTGTCTCACGAAACCCTAACGATTTCTTTCTATTACTTACCTTACGGTTTCCTTATAGGAAACATAAATGGCATCTTACGGGGATGTGGTGGAAGGATCTGGAGGTGGAGATCGTCACAGACGAGTCGCAATGCAGATGGAGGATGATATGGTTTTCCTTCAAAGCTCGGATCATCTAGGTATGATTTTAACTATGATAACTCTCACTGAGTCGAATTACTTGCAATGGAAAGCTGCTCTCAAAATGGCCTTAACCGCTAAGCTTAAGCTAGGGAAAGAAAAATCACCGTGTGATACATGTGCTAGAGCCAAACAATCTCGTTTGTCTTTTCCCCTTAGTCTCACTAAATGCACAGTCCCATTTGAGCTTGTTCACATGGATTTATGAGGTCCCTACCATGTACCTACCTATTCAGGTTGTCGATACATTTTAACTATAGTGGATGATTATACTCGTACATTGTGGACCTACCTTCTACCGGATAAACAGGGTGTGTTTTCTACTCTTCAAGGGTCCATTGCCTATATTCACAATCACTTTCCCTATACCATAAAAACCATCCGCACTGACAATGGGACTGAATTCCTTAACCAAAGAACCCTTGACTTGTTTCACAGTTTGGGAATCCAACACCAAAAATCATGTGTCTATACACCCCAACAAAATGGGGTAGTTGAGCGTAAACATCGACACTTTCTTTGTGTCGCAAGGGTCCTTATGTTCCATTCTCATTTACCACAAAAATTCTGGGGGGATAACATCCTTACGGCCACTTATTTGATAAACCACCTTCCTACTCGTGTCTTGGATTGGAAAACACCCTATGAAATGTTATACCATGTATCTCCTGATTTGTCTCGGCTTCGGGTGTTCGGCTGTCTGGTTTATTCCATTGTTACCAAACCCCAACATAATAAATTTGCTGCCAGAGCACATAAGTCTGTGTTTCTTGGCTATATAGTTGGGGAAAAGTCTTATAAACTCTACAATCTGGACACTCACCAAGTTTATGAACATTGTTACCCTTTTAGAACAGATACTGATGATACACTTGCTTCTGCTGCTACCTCTGATCAGTCCCCATCTATGCCCATTTTTGTTGGTGAAGATGGTGGGTCTGATCATTGGGCATATGATGATTCCTATTCTGATGCCCAGCCTTCTGAGTTCCCTTTGGCAAATGATGACTCTGTCTCTGATGCTCCTGCTGCTCCTACTATTCCTGCAGTGACACTATGCACTAGTACCCGTTCTTGGAAACCACCTTCCTAGTTATCAGATTATGTTACCTGTGTCGGTACTTCTTGTCCTCCTGTCTCTTGTTCTTTAGATAGAGCTCATTCGGGTCAATACCCTCTGCCTTTCTTGTCTTCTCCTTCGGTAGTACTTCCTACTACTGATGACATTCAGCTGATTCATTCTATGTCTGGCCCCTCTTGTCCAACTAGTTATCGTCAAGCTTGTAATGATCCTATTTGGATAGCGTCCATGAATGAAGAGCTTCAAGCTCTTGAACTGAATAATACTTGAGTATGGTTGATTTACCTGCAGGGAAAAATGTTGTGGGCAGTGCGTGGAAATAAAAAATTAAATTTAACCCTGATGGTAGCATCCATAAGTACAAGCCAAACCAAATATACCAACAAATATCAATAAGTCATTTGACAATGTTAATATATTTCAACAAAATTCCAATCCAAAAGGAACAAATTAGAGACAAATGCTTAAATTGTTGGTCCAAACTATTATAAGATTTCAACCATAAAACAAGATATTTTCTTAGAATTAATAGAGAAGGGTCGAAATCAAATTCTACTGGAGTTGTTAAAGTCCATTGATCTGTGTACACATACTTGGAATTATAAATGATACAGGTTATAAACCATCTAATACAAAATCAATTGGTCTGTATAAGACTCACAGTTCATATCATTATAAATCACTTAATATTTTTTAAGTTATCATAAGTGGGATACATCCCAATAAAAGGGTCAATAGAAGTTCATGATCGATTTTGTGACTTAATATGAATAGGCTTATAACTAATGTAGAAGTCGTCCCCATCATTAACAATTCAATGTTTACTTTTCGGTATCAAATGTTTTATGAAGAAAATGAAGTAATTAAAACACATCACCACACAAGACTAATATGGAAAACCAAATGAAGGTCCTACCCATGTGTTCTTGCAGAGGAACTCCATCCCTCCCTTGTCTCTGTGCTTTGAATTTACAACAACTACATGGCCTTTGCAAATTGGTCTGTGCTCTTACCCGACTTTTATATTTTTCTCATTTCATTTCGTGTTATGAGCAACCGGCCAGTCAATATATAGTCTTTTGAATTTTCTCCATTATCAAAGACATTACTTATGTATCTCCATGTAGAAGAGGGGAAAGTAAGGAAATAAAAGGAGGAAGAGTAAATAGAAGTGAAAGGTAGGGTAAAAGAAGCTTTGTTGAAGAAACAGAAAGGACATGGAAAGGAGTGGGAGGTGGGGACGAAGGGTTGGAGACAATGGTGCATGGCTAAACCATCGCCTACACAGGGGACATTCATAGGGCCCAATCAACGGCCACGTGGCATGTATCTCCATGTGATATTCACACATATGGTGTTTTGCCACGTCGGATATGGATTTTGTTTAGGGCATGGAGGGTTTTTTGGTTTGTGAAGTGGTCAATTTTATTTGAGACAAACTTGGACATCAACCAACTCAAAGGGATGTGATATCAAGTCACAAGGAGAAGTCGTCGCAGATTTTTACTTTTAAACATTGCCTGATCCTCAGAATTGATTTTCAATTCGAGACGACTCTAAAGAATAAATTTGAGATCCTTATTCGATATTATTTTAAATAAAAAAAATATTATTGTTTACCCTTTTTAAAAAAGAAATAAACATCGTCGTACCTTCGACTGTGTAACGTGCGGAAACAAAATTAAAGAATGAGTGAGCGTGACAAGAATTTTAAGTTGTTCCAAACTAAAAAAATGTACGTTGAAAATCTGAATTTCACACAAATGATTGTAAATTAAGAAATTAGGACGATTTTTCTCTAAGAGCCCTTAACTCAACGGTTTTCAAATCGTCAATAACAATGATTAAAAACAAGAAACGAAGTTAAAGCTGACAATTGCGAGAAAAATAAAGGTGATAGAAAGCAAGATAACATAAATTGCGAGAAAGTAACGTGTGTTTTTTCTGTCGATGATGCTCTAAGCTTGATTGTATCCGTATTTATAGACATCTTCATATTTGACAGTAGATCAGTTATTCTCTTAATTAGTGGATGATCTTTCTTTCCTTGAGCAGTCAATGAAATATTTTCTTTATTCACTTCCTTTTCTAGCACATTAATTCGTGTAATATTCTTTTGTCTTATTTTTTGAAATGAGTCTGAAAATCTGTGCCAATGATTGAGCATGTCTGGTTAATTCTGCCCGCAGACTAGATAGGTTAATTATATTATATACGTATTTTTAATTTAAAATTGTATGAATTATGTTGTTTTTGCCGTGTAGGCTTTCTTTTTATGAGTTTGAATTTTTTTTTACACCTTTTACGGTTTATTGGTTCCATTATAGCCCAAATGTTCACTCTTCATTTCTGTTCAGTCCTGGTCAATTCTTTTGTTTGCCAATTCATATTTTTTGAACCACTTTTTAATTGTTTGAATTTTCATCTCTTTGGTTTTTGCGCTTCAATAAATATTAGAACTTTTCAGTTGCTTTTTATCTTCATTCATCTACTTTTCTTCTTGTTCACGCCAATAACCTCACCACTTCGTATCATTTCATTCTCACCCCTTCCATTCCCCATCAATTCTTCCCTCCTCTTTCTTTTGCTCTTCTGATTTCTCTGTTCTCTCTTCCATTCTTTTTTTTTTGTTTTCTCTGTAGTACCTTGCTTGTAATTTTCTTTGTTCTATCTTCAAATACTTCATTTTCTTTCTTCTTTTCGTACTGACATGGCTAAAAATAAAAAAAAAGTGCAATTCCACTTCTGTTATATTCACCAAAAACACAAAGCAATCTACCCCTAATCCTTCCCCGAAATTTGCTAAGTGATTTATGTTTTCATTTTTTTTTTCAATTTCATCCATATACATAATTTTAGTTTGGTTTTTATTTAGTTTATTTTAAGTATAAATTAACTTCTAATAAGTTTTTAACACTTTGTCTTCTCCAAAACTTTGTAATATTTTAGTTTTTAAATATTTACAAACTTTTTATTTATTTGTTCTGCTTTTACATATTTTTATGTTCAAATTATGTTAGTAGTTGTTTTTAAGTGTTCCTAATTTTTTTGTGTTGTTGTTACCCCCGTAATAGAAATATATAATAGAGTTGATATAACTATTGTAGTGGCGTTAATACAAATTAAGCATGATTTTTTAAAAAAAGGTTTTTATGTATTTCAGTTTATATATATTTTTTATATTTTAATATGTTGTTTAGTTGATATGATTTCACTATGTATTTTTTTTCAATTTTGTTTGTATACATAGTTTCTTTTTAGTTTTTATCTATTTTATTTTAAGTATAAATTTATTTCTAATATAGTTGATATAACTATTGTTGTGGTGTTAATAAGGATTAAGCATGATTTTTTAAAAAAGTTTTTATGTATTTCAGTTCATATATTTTTTTTGATAATTTTAATATGTTGTTGTTTAGTTGATATGATTTCTTTGTATGTTATTTTTTTCAATTTCTTTCATATACTTAGTTTCAGTTTGGATTTATCTAGTTTATTTTTAAGTATAAATTAATTTCTAATTTTTTTTATATTTTGTCTTTTCCAATTTTTTTTAATATTTTAGTTTTTAGATATTTGAATTTTTTTTAATTATTTCTTCTACTTTTACATATTTTTTTATATTCAAATTGTGTTGGTAGTTGTTTTTACTTTTTCTTAATATATATATATTTTTTATTGTTGTTATTTCTGTAATAGAAATTTATAGTAGAATTGATACAACTGTTGTTGTGGTGTTAATATAAATTAAGCAAGATTTTTAAATAAGATTTTTATGTATTTCGGTTTATATATATTTTTTATTTTTTTAATATGTTGTTGTATGTTTGATCTGATTTCATTGTATGTTTATTTTTTTCAATTTCGTTCATATACATAGTTTCTGTTTAAAAAAGGTTTATTTTAATTATCATCTCAAACACCTCCATAATATACTAATATTTTTGTTCATTATTGAGTGAAAAAAAATTGTGATTTCAGTTCTTTGTTTAACAAAATTGTGTATGAATTCAATTTTTTAATATTGGATATTGGAATTACGTGTAATATGCAGCTCTGTAAATAATAGACAGTTGGTCTGTGGCGGCTCCTTGTTTATCAAAACTGTGTATGTTTGTTTAGTGGGATTTAGAGTCGCATGTGATGCAAATTGAAAATTGGTTGTGTAATATGATTTGTTAATAATGAATTGTGCAAATAAAAATTCTAAAGAAGGTATAAATGTAATTGGCCCAATTATTTTTGGTGTAAACTATTATATTGTTGAAAAATCAAATTATTTTCAAATTTCATAGCATATTGTAAAATTGCCACAGTTAATAAAAAATTATTTTATTTTTATATTTTTTAATAATTTATTTTAATTTTGAAATTACAGTTAAGTAAATAAAATATCAAATTAATTAATTTTATTTGAATAATATTTATTTTAATTTTTATATTAAAATTAATAATTTAATTTATATATACATGAATAAAAATTATATTGATTATACCAAACTAAAAGAAATAATTATGTATTGTAAAAATTTTATTCTGTTAAAAAAATAACTACAAGAATTTTGTATTTTATAACAAATATACCAAATTGTTACGTTATATCAGAAAAAAAAAACTGATTTTTAGCAACAAAATTGTTAGTACAAATAATTGTTGAATTTTATCAAACATCTGTGATTGGCTAACAAAATGTACAATCTAAATTGCAAATCTAAAAATATTTTTAATTTTAATTTTTTAACTTCTGTTCACTGATGATTAATTTTAATTTGCATTCAGATTAATTATCGTCAAATGCATTTAGGGATTTTTTTTTATTTTAATTAGTAGATTACAGGGTCAACATGAAATTCCAATTGTCAAAAGCATTCGCTGGTTCATACTCTAGCACATGATAAAATTAAAAACCTTAAGATAGAATCTCTGCATGACAAACATGATAACTAAAGTACCATTCTATTTTTAGAAGTCATAAGGAAACTTTCTTTTTTATATTCTGTTATATATGCACTTTCAATCGACATTTGCTAAGTGTTATTAATAATATTAAAATTTTAATTAACATTCACTTTCTCTTTTATGTATTAATTGTTACTGAGAAGTGAAAAAAGAACTCTTAAAAAAAGCGTTACCAACATTCTATTTATTTTGTTTTTTTATTTTGTTAATGTTGTTCAAAGACTTGTTGGAAATGTATACACCAACATCAGTGCAAGATGTGAACTATCTGAAGTCTTCTTGGCCATTGCAACAACTTTTAACTGGTTTGCAGAGTGAGAAAATAGTTATTTGCCAATATATTTGGATATCAGAAGTCTTCTTAGGATTAGGAGCTCTAGGCGAAGTTATTTTTTCACAATATATATTTTTATATTTATAAGAGCATCCCCAACAATACTCTCTTAAATTCTCTCTCAAATATTATTTTTTATTAACTCTCTTAACTAACCACTCTCTTAAATTATATATCACTCCAACAACACTCTTTACATCACTCTCTACACTACTATCTTTTAATATTATATTAATAAAATTAATATCTATTACTTAATATCAACTAACTTTCAACAACTTTTAATATTATTCTAAGTTTGAAGAGTTGCTTTTGGCTCTCTTAAACAAGAGAGTCACTGTTCAATTTTGTTAAAATTAAGAGAGTGCGAAGATGTTGTTGGAGATGTTTTTCTTTAGTAAACTCTCTTAAATAAGAGAAGAGAGTCTTTAAAAGACTCTCTTGGAAATGCTCTAAGACTGTTATACCACCATTGTTGGTACGTTTTCCCATTGTTGGGAGGAGAGTGGTTTCCGGTTAACTTCAGATATGAAAGTTATCGACATTCAGCTTCATTTGTGGAATCATTGGGCGTAGCGAACTATTTTGCAGCTAGCAATATGCCAACAATTCTAGGAAGTTCGACATTGGGCTTAGGGCTGCGAAAAAAAATTCCTCTGCTTTGGGGACCGGTAAGTGGTTGCGTGGCCAGAACAGGGAGGTTCTTGTGGGGGCGGCTCCGATGGGGCCAATGATGGCCAGGGTGGTGGAAAAGAGTGTTGAAAGGGAGGGAAGAGAGAGAGAGAGAGAGAATTGATGGAAGTCGAGGAGAGAGAAGCATTCATTGTGCATGGAGCAAATAAATCGATAACCAATGAGGGAAAGGATGGTTTTACGGCTGTCAGTGGTAATGATAAGTGTCCTATATGGAGGAGTGACACGCATGCAGACGAGGGATTGAGAGTTAAAAGTGGGGAGGTAGTGGAAGGTGAAGATGGACTCACCATTAGTGACCCAAAAAGAAGGAGAATTATGGAAATTAATGAGGCTAGGGATGAGGCCTCGAAGGAGGGTGGTTCATGCAGAATTGACAAGCCTGTGCCAATAAATGGGTTGAGGGCGGGTTCTATTCCCAGACCCGCCAAGCCAAATGAGTTCCATATTTTGGAACTGTCGTAGGCTTGGCAATCCACAGCCAGTTTGGGTTCTAATGGACTTGGTCCATTCTAAGAGGCCGGATTTAGTTTTTTGTCTGAAAATTGGTGTAATTTTGATAGAGTCAAATGGGTTACTAGTAAGTTGGGCTTTAGTAAGTGTTTTAATGATGATATTGTGGGTAGGGGTGGTCTGGCTTTGCTATGGACTGATAATGTGGAGGTGGCCATCATTGGGTTTGGTATCCATTTTATTGATGCAATGGTGAAAGTTGGGAACAATTCTTTCTTTAGATTATGCAGGTTCTACGGCTTTCCCTCGTGGAAGGATCGCCCTAGATCATAGGACTTACTCAAGAATTTAGCTGAAAGAAGGAATGGGCTATAGGTGATTGAAGGGGACTTCAATAACCTGCTATTTGAAAGTGAAAGGGGGTCAGGAATACTCGAGGTGGCTGTTGGAAGGCTTCCAAAATGCTGTGTATGAATGCGGGCTAAGAGATGTTGATACTTTCGGTTATGACTTTAGCTGGGAAAGGGGCAGGGGAACTCAGAGTTGGATAAGGGAGAGGCTTGATAGGGTTATGGTTAATGATGAAGGAAGACAAATTTTCAGCAACTCTTGGGCGCGAGTGTTGGAACAGTCCAGTTTGTACCTGTTTATACCAAAATTCGAACCAAGTCCACGGGACAACCCACGATGATACCAAGCCTATGCACCCAGCCCATGGACAATTATCGAAAAGTCAACACGCGGATTTGTAAATTAATTGTCCAGATTATTTGGAACAAGAAAGGAAGTTTTAATCAAGGATTTGATTGGTCCAGCAAGGAAAGAAGGCAAATCAGGATCTAATTAATTTTGTTGCCCAAGGAGAACAAAGCTATAAATCCAGGGAAATTCAACGGCAGAAAGGATCCATCACCAACATCCTCTGACAGCACTATGCTTCCAGTGTTTTATTGTTTTTTCCATTGACAGACTTGTTTTGTCCATTGAAAGCCTTTATTTTTACATATT
>CANYCX015646257.1:0-11703 GCA_948193385.1 Breynia disticha f. nivosa
CAATCCATTATTAAATTACCAAAACCATCTTCCAAACGAACCGTGTGACGCCCATACGTACATACTCCAATCCCCAAACTACCTTATAAATAGAAATCTGTAAGAGCAAAATCAAGAGTGGTAAACCAAGTAATTGGCTGAAAGAAGAAGGGCATTTGAACAAAGTTGCTACGTCACGTGGACGAGAGCATCGCATCGATCCCGCAGTAAAGCTAAATCAGAAAAGCATTTGTAATCTGTTTTCCAGAAACTAAAGCCGCAATCGTTTCACAATCCGATCAAAAGACGAACGATAAGTAAAAATGTGGCGATGCATAGCTCGAAACCTTCGTGTTTCTACATCATCAACATCTTTCTCTAATCACTTCATTACATCTAACGTTTCTAGATCCTTCTCCACCCAATCTGTACGAACTCATCTTCATTTTCACTTGCTCGTTCTTACTTTAGCCATAGCTACTCTTAATTCTGTTATACTGAATTTATTTCTGTATTCTTTAAATTCTAATTTATTTCGAGGATTATCTGGGAATAAAAATCTGAAGCTGGTTTACATTTCTCTGTCATACTTCATATTACTAGCTTTTTGGTTGCTTAGTATGTGATTTTTTTTTGTCAAGTATGAGGTTTTCATTTCTCTCTTTTTAGCTTAATCTATTATTTTTGCATGTATTTCAGTAATTTAGTTTTTATATTTATTTTGAGGATTGTTTGGAATTATTAGTTGGAAGGTTATAGATTAGTGTGAGGTGTTTTAATGATTAGTGTGGTTATTGATTTGCGTTGTGGTTGAGGCAGAGTGTGGGAGGTTCATCGTACACGGTGGTTGATCATACATATGATGCAGTAGTGGTTGGAGCCGGTGGGGCGGGTTTGCGAGCTGCCATTGGACTGTCAGAACATGGTTTCAATACTGCTTGTATTACTAAGCTTTTTCCTACGCGTTCCCACACTGTTGCAGCTCAGGTATTGAATTCCTGTGAATAGAGATTTTGATGTTTCGTGAAACATTTTTATGCATTTTGTAGCTACACATAAATGGTTCGGTTTCATGACCAAGGAATGCATTGTCAGAGTTTTTACATTGGGGTTGTTGGGAACTGGCTTCATTGTCAGGTTGATTTTTAAGCTTAATTGTTCACGTTTTGCTATGAAACATTTCAGGGAGGTATTAATGCTGCTCTGGGAAATATGACCGAAGATGATTGGAGGTGGCACATGTATGATACTGTAAAAGGAAGTGATTAGTTAGGTAAGCTCTGTTACTGTTTTCTTTGACATTGTTGCAATCAGATGGGATATGAGATTATCTTATAAGCAAATATCTAACACTCTGCTGAAAATTTTCAATAACTGAAATTCTGAATAGACTTTTATTATGCATCTGAGGATAAAACCATTTCTATTATATCTCGAAATATTTTGTCCTACTTTTCTTTTGCTAATAAGCTAATTCCAAGATAATTTCTTTAGGTGATCAGGACGCCATTCAATACATGTGCAGGGAGGCACCAAAAGCAGTTATTGAGCTTGAGAACTATGGACTGCCATTTTCTCGAACCGAAGATGGAAAAATCTATCAGCGCGCATTTGGTGGTCAAAGTCTAGATTTTGGGAAGGGTATGGACTAATTGTTAAAATACTTTTTCATCATGGCCAAATTGGTGCTTACTCTGTTTCGTTGGCTTGTTGCTCATTGTTGGATTCAATATTGGAATTGTTACAGGTGGGCAGGCATATCGATGTGCATGTGCTGCAGACCGAACTGGGCATGCTCTTTTGCATATTCTCTATGGTCAAGCTATGAAACATAATACACAGTTTTTTGTGGAGTATTTTGCTTTGGATCTGATAATGAACAGTGATGGTATGTTTCTTTTATCTTGCGAGATAGGGGATTTAGGTGTTTGTGTGGAGCCATGTCTCTTTTAAAACATTCGATTGTTGTCATATCTTCACGTATGCTGGAAACGAGGATAGTTTGACTGATTCTTAAATTTTCTGTTCAGGTAGCTGCCAAGGAATAGTTGCATTGAATATGGAGGATGGTACCTTGCATAGATTTCGTGCTGCTTCAACAATTTTGGCCACTGGGGTATTGTCTTGTTAACTACGTTATTTTGTCATGATATGAAAAAGTTAAAAAAAAAGCAGTCTTAGTGTTTCTTAACTTTTCTTTGTTATATCATTTTAAGGGTTATGGCAGAGCATACTTTTCCGCAACCTCTGCTCATACGTGTACCGGAGATGGTAACGCCATGGTTGCACGAGCTGGCCTCCCTCTCCAGGTTTGTAGTGTTTGTTGATGCTGATGGGTCTTGTTTTAGTTTGAGACCTATTCTCTTGTTATTTATTTTCTCTTCGATATGTTCTATGTCCAGGATCTAGAGTTTGTTCAGTTTCACCCTACTGGGATATATGGGGCTGGATGCCTTATTACTGAAGGTTTGTCTCTTTGTAGTGATAAGAAGTATCAATTTTCGTTTCCCCTTGTTCTAATTGTGGTTCAGTTCTTGGTAATAAACTCCTGTTTACAATTCCTTTTTGGCTGCTATTGACAGGATCTCGTGGAGAAGGAGGTATTTTGCGGAACAGTGAAGGTGAAAGGTTTATGGAAAGATATGCACCTACCGCCAAGGATCTTGCTTCGAGAGATGTTGTTTCAAGATCAATGACAATGGAAATTCGGGAGGGTCGTGGTGTAGGTATGACTTCTTCCTAATGGCTATGCAGTTTCAAAAGATCTGACGCGTTGAGTTGAATAACTGTTTAAAGATATTACAATTTTTTTTGTTTAACGAAATGTATGTCAGGCTTGTTGTTGAAGTGAATAGTCTCTCTCCTGTCCGATCTTTCTGTGTGATTTGAATGCTTAAATAATATGCTTATAAACATGTTTACATTGTGGATTCTTTGTAACATTATTTGAATCTTGTGAAGCAAGTTCATCTTTTGAATTTGGCAGGACCTTTGAAGGATCATATCTATCTGCACTTAAACCATTTACCCCCAGATGTCCTGAAGGAGAGGCTTCCTGGTATATCCGAGACTGCAGCTATTTTTGCTGGCGTGGATGTCACAAAGGAGCCAATTCCTGTCTTGCCTACTGTTCATTATAATATGGGTGGAATTCCTACAAATCACCATGGAGAGGTATGGATGTGAGATTTATTATTATTGTACTCTTTAATCTCCAATAATTTATTCGCTCATAGGTGCTTGTGATTTGGTGAACTAAATCATATTTAATAGTTGTTACTGAACTGAACCATTAGATTCATGTTTCTGATGGCATTAAGAAAGAAATGGTCTTTATTGGTCCAGGAAATGAAATGGTCATGCTCGATTCGAATCAACAAGAAATGTTCATTTTGCATATTGAATGATTCTTCTATTTTTTTACCCAACATATAACTCTTCTGTGATATAATCACTCTTCTGTTATCTTCAGGTTGTCACAATTAAAGGCAACGATCCAGATGCTGTAGTCCCTGGACATGGCTGCTGGTGAGGCCGCTTGTGCATCTGTCCATGGTGCCAATAGACTTGGTGCAAATTCTCTGCTTGACATTGTTGTTTTTGGTCGAGCTTGTGCAAATAGAGTTGCAGAAATTCAAAGACCAGGTTGATTTGATTGCTTGATGTATCAAGACAAGGTGGCTTCAAATTTTATTACAGAAAATAAGGTGAAGCTCATTTCATTTTTGCCTCATTTTCAGGGGAGAAGCAGAAGCCTTTGGAAAAGGATGCTGGAGAGATGACTGTGGCATGGCTGGACAAACTTAGAAATGCAAATGGATCTCTTCCAACATCAAAAATTCGATTAAACATGCAGAGAATCATGCAAAACAATGCTGCGGTGTTCCGCACGCAAGAAACACTGGAAGAAGGTACTTTAACTGACATCATATGCCCACTTCTTTTCCTTATAAATTTCTCTTTCCCTTTTGCTTTTTTTTTTCTTGTGCAGTTATCAAGTTAAAGTTAATGTATGAACTAGAGTATGAGTGCTTGAAACTCTCAAGTTCTGTTTTCCTTTTGTAGCTTTAAGTTGCTTAGTGTTCTGGCAAGTCCTCATTTCATTGGCATTCATCTTCTAACTCCACAACTTCTGCAGGTTGTCAATTGATCGACAAAGCATGGGAGAGTGTCCATGATGTCAAACTAACGGATCGGAGTTTGATATGGTATCTTATGGTTGAATATGATGAAGATCTATTTGTTGCAGAAAATTATGGGGTTTTTAATTGAGTGTTGTATTTGGCAGGAACTCTGACTTGATAGAGACAATTGAATTGGAGAACCTTTTGATAAATGCCTGTGTCACCATGCATTCTGCTGAAGCACGAAAAGAGAGCCGAGGAGCACACGCTCGTGAAGACTTTACTGTGAGTTTACTTCACCTTTGTTTTCTATTTCACTTTCGTTTTTACTTTGTTAACATTAGTTTCTCTTTGCAGGCCAGAGATGATGTTAACTGGATGAAGCACACTTTGGGGTAAGTCTTGTTTTATTCATAAAGTCTGGGACATGGATTTGCTGTTGTGGTACAATTAGTCTGAAATTTGGACGAGTTTAATAGAAGTTTCTGCTATAGAGAGACTGCTAAGTTTTCATATTGCACACTTTTATGAACCAGTCGCATTGTATTATTTGAATGGTTTTGAATTGGAGAATCTATATTGATAATAATAGAACAGTTCTGATCATTTGGCTTTTGTTAAACTGAAATATGATGATTTTGCAGGTACTGGGAAAATGAGAAGGTCCGACTTGATTACAGGCCAGTTCATATGAATACATTAGATGACGAGATTGCTTCGTTCCCTCCAAAAGCTCGTGTATATTGACACATGCATTTGTGTTGATACATGTATTTTCTGGTCAAGCGCATGAGATGGCTCGGAGATGCAATGATCCTGCAAAAGATTAATAGAACAGATAGGTGCAATAAATTATTTGAGTACCTTTGATTGCGGTTTTAGCTTTCATCAAGAATCGAAAGAACGCAGATCAGAATCATTGAACTCTGATTGTTGTATTGAAAGCAAGAAGCTCTTTGCGGGCTTCGGGCGTGGAATTTTGCCGAGAATAGTTTTTTACAGCTTCCTGGTTCCATTTTGTAACGGCTGGTTCAAAGAGGTGGATGATACATTTGTCAGACTTGCTCTCAACTTTTATATCTTTTTGCTCATCGTGTGCGTCCGCCAAGGTATGTAAATCAACTGCCAGAGCCCTAAAAATAAGATTTTTGTTACTTTTGTGGTCATTGAATTTGAAGTATGCTCTGAAGGTAGAAAAAGAGAGAAACAATGTCATGATAAAGTTTTGGGTAATTATTTCAGGACATTGTAAGATTGTGGACGGAAACAGCTGTCTGATACAATTAGCACTACTAATTGGCTGTTGATGTATAATTATACAATAAGGTGTGGAGATGTTATCATTACTCATTAGACAAATGGAGTAAATAAACGGATGAATACCTTATTTTAGACAACAGAAGGGGACCATATAATGTCCACTATGCTATACATGATGCCTATATTCAACCCATCATTAGACTGTTTAATTTGTTTGATTACAGTTGTGGAGTTCTTTTTTATCTTCGTCAAGAAAAGTGGAACATCTAATGAGTAGCTTGTTGACTTGTCGAAACAGCTTTTTAATTAAGGGTGGAAAAGACAGTATCAACCACTACGAAGTGTTTATTAAATGTCTTTCAGGGTTGACATGACAACTTGATCGTGACCACAGCCGATCCTTTACAATAGAATTGTAAACTAATCAAGTGGAAATGAGGGTGAATTTTAATATGAGTCACATGATAAGGTAATTCAATGAGGTCCTTTCTTCGTTTAATTGAAATGTATGTAAAATTAAAACTATTTTTTACTAAATAAATTAAAAGTTCAGATTTATTTTAACTAAATCGAATAGTCGAGGTTCGTCTCATTGAGTAGTAAAAGTCCCCCGAAATGAGTTTTATAGCATTTGAGTTTGATTCATTTAAAATTTTACGTGTTCATATTGAATTAAAAAACAAACTTATTTAAAATTCGCGAGATAGAGTATCTTTACAAATTTTCTGACCTTTACTAAACAAATGTTAAAATATAATTTTATTTGATGTAAAATTAAAAATTAATACATTTATTAATTATTACTAATATTTTTTATTTCTTAATATAATAAAATTATTATTTTTAATTAATAAAATGAAAATTATTATAATTTATAATATATTTTATTAAAATATAATTTTATTCTGATAATGATTCATTTTTTTATATGTATATTTGAAATACAAATAAAATATAAAAGCTATATATTAATATAAAAAAAATCAAATATATAATCGAGTTTATTCAGGAACGTTAAACGAATATGTTCGCGAGTTTTCAAGCCGAGCACTAACATATTAAGACCCGACTCGTTTAACCATTCGAGTTTAACATATTGTTTATAAATAAACTTGATTGTAAACGAGTCAAGCTCAAATGAATTTTTATCGAATTCGAATCCGAGTAGTCCAAGAGCAGTCAAATTCATTTACACACTTACTTTAAAATCATCACTTCATGTTGTGGTTCGAATTAATGAATGTGGAAAAAAACCCAAAAAGAAAATGAAGCAGAAGTCAGTAGGTGAGATATGAATCCTCGTAGGAGGGAGGTTGAAAAGCCGAAGAAGAAGTGAAATTATTCCCCACTGCAGAGCAGGACTCCGTATATTCAAGGAAAAAGGGTGAATGGTGTGTTACCTGCGCTGCCCTTATGAGTTTGTCGTAAGGAGAGGAGAGAGTGGCGTGGTCCATCTCTCAGAAACTACGATAGGTTAGTCATTAGTGACTGGCAAGGCAAAACTAGTCATTCCCTACTATCACATGAAGGTAAAAAAAAAATAAATTTAATTCTTTTATTTTTACTTAATAAATTAAAAATTATTTTTATTATATATGACGGTTATAATATAATTACTCATTGAACCATCTCTTTTAAAAACTAATATTAAAATTCACAGGTAAGAACTGCTTGGTAGAATAGAAAGACGAAGGTTTAAAGAAAAGTTTATTTGGAGATGAATCTTGAACATTATTAATATTGATGACATGACATTAGAATAAGGCTAAGCTATGAGTCTCAGTAGTCCTACTGAGACCAAACGTGGGACAAATTATTTGTACAAATGAAATAAACCAACCATGTGGTAATGGCCACCAGATTTTTTTCTTAAAACAACCAACTCTCCCTCTCATTAAACATTAATAAAATACAATCTTGGCTGTTCTGTTTTCCCCAAATTGTTACTATTTTCTAATACATACGATTGGATTAATTGATTTAATAATATAATTATTTTTTTTCAGGGTTGAAGTGATATGTATTTGAAAATACATTAGGCGGCGGATTGTTGAAATATGAATGGGTAGCAATCATGAATAAACGGCGCCTAATAATACCAAATTATGTTATAGTTAAATATCAAGTCAAGTGCATGCAAATGACTGAAGATTAAGTTAGAGAACCTATTCTACATTAATTAATCTCTCAAATCAGACCATAATTGTAGCTAAAATTGCATGCTAGAGGACCCCACTTCAACTTCTTTTAATAACTCAAGAGCTAACATGTACTTTAGTATGTATGGACTTAATTTTTGACAAATGTCATATCATATCATTTTAATTGCATATAAATACACGAGTATGTCAAAAAGCTATTGAACAGTTATATTCATAAGTTTACGAATTGAGTGTTTAAATTTGACCTATTTATGTTATTCAAATCATGAATGAGTTTTAAACGCGGAATGAAGCCATTTAGAACAGAAAAAAAGCTTAGGAGGGTCAAAAAGTAGTGTAGTGAATATGTAGAGGTTGGAGAAAGGTGAGTAGGAGAGTGGATGTGGGGAGGCAGAAAGACGAGTCTCAAATTTCCTACACCCTTGCTTTTCCACTTCAATTGCTTGCTTCCAAAAAATCATACCACATTTTCCTTAAACACTACAGACCAACTTTTCTTCTTGTGGGCCCATCAACGTCCAAAAGGAGCAGATCTAATTAGGCCAACTTCCTTGACCACAACCCAAATTCTGGGATTTATACGGAAATTATGAAAATGCACAGTTTTGAAATCACAATAATAAGAATGATCTTCAATGTTTTTTGAATAACTGTCATAATTTGAACACATTTGAATGTGTAACTACAATTTCATTTGAAAAATTGTCATATTCATGCCTAATATTAAGGAGATGCAATTAAAAATATTAACAACTACCAAATTCAAACATTCTGACATTTCATTGCAGAAATCGTCATTGACACAAAACATTCAAATACTATTACAACAACATCAGAAGAAACAAATCAAGATAAAAAGATTTCATCAGGAAGAATCGCTTGTATGCAATTCATTTTTTTTGTAAAATTTGCATTTGGATTATAATAAATTCATTTGTTTTATACTAAATATTTATGTCATTCCATTATGCATGAAAAATAACGTGAGATATCACAACTGCATGAAAACACATTTAAATGACCAAGAACAAAGTTCTTTTTTCTTTTATTTTGTTCATAGAAGTTCACGTATATATAGTCATTTTTATGAACTAAGTTCATAGATGTTCTTTTTTGTTTTTTTATTAGTGTGTTTGTAATTTATTTTGTTGAACTGAAAACTGCACATTAATGTCTGCATTCACAGCAGTTATCAAGTATGAGATAGTGTAACGCCCTAAAAATTAAACTTCTAAAATGGGTGTAATTAGGTCCAAAATATGTTATGAAAGTTAAGGGTCAAGAGGGAGTCGAGGTAGAATGAGACAGGAGTTTAGAACGCGTAAGACAACTATCTGGAGCTGAATAACGCACGTTATTCAGACGAATAACGTACGTTATTCTGGAAAACCTTGAGTAACGTACATTACCAAGGTGAGTAACATATGTTATTCTGGGCTGGTTTCCAGAATAACGTACAATGGGTAGCCTACGTTATTTTCTTACAAACCTACGTTATTGGGACCCTGTACACGTCATTTAAGTGCGGAAAACAACCACAAATAAACCAAAAACATCCCAAACACCCAACCACACTCTCCTAAAACCCTAAGCCACTTCCTAACCTTCCCCAGACGTGATTTCCTCATAAATCCGCACTAATTCCCATCGATTTTCACCAAATCTCTTCCCCTCACGGGTCTCGTTTTCATCTAGGGTTAAAGGAAAATGTTCGATTAAGGTAAGTTTCCAAATCCCTGAGGTAGAACTAAGAGAAAATAGGTAAGTTAATAAGTTTAGAACAAAAATTTCCTAGTGAGGGAAAGAGAAAATGTAAAGAAGAGTAAAAAGGGTGTTAAAGTTAGGGTTAGGTGCGAGAGGGGCCTTGTAGGAGAGGGAAAAACTTAGAGTTTTCTTTGATTAATAAGGGTGTGTCTAAACATTAACATTTTGAACATTTGTGAACAAAATGTGTTGGAGCCGAATCCGCGGAGGAGCTGGAGCGACCGTCGGACGAACTCGCCTAGGCTTGGAGGTAAGCGTATGGCCCGTCACTTACATATCCATATCTCGTCTCTTACATGGTTAATTATGTTGGTTTGAGTGTGTAAATTAACATGTAACCATGAGTAAGAAACCATATGCTATGAGAGGTTATGCATGGTGTGTGTGTATGGTTATGTGTGAAGGAATGATCATGTTATGTATAGTGTGCTTTGATATGTAGATGTGTGTGGTTGATTTGTTTAGTTGTGGTCACATGAAATGAATGTACTTTCCTTTACTTTTGTATGGTATGAAGATGTGTGGGAAAATGAATGCATGGTAAGGTGAACAAGTGGCTGTGGAAAGATGTATGTATACATTTGCATTTATGACTTTTATGCATGTGGCACATTTTCATGGTAGCATTGATATAAGAGTATGAAACTGAGAGGCCACACAACTGATGATTTATATGATAGAAAGAGAAGTGTAGGTCGCCATTGGTTGGACAACTTCAGTAGAAACTAACAATGTGAGAGACTGATGAATTTCTAAGCATATATGTTAGGGATTAGAGAGCGTCATGTGAGACGAATGGATTTCTAAGTATATTGACACTCTCTTGGTCAACTTACGTAATAATGGCAATTTAAGACTGATGAATTTCTGAGCACATGTGTCATGGTTGGAGGGTGTCATGTGAGACTAGTGGATTCCTAAGCGCATCGACACCCATTTTCACAGCAAAAAGATGAAAATGGTAGTGCGAGACTGATGGATTTTTAAGCGCATCTACCTCGAATGAAAAGGTGTCATGTGAGACTGATGGATTTTCAAGCACATCGACACTGGTTGACCAACGGGAGAAAGAAGGCAATGCAAGACTGATGGATTTCTAAGCGCAAGTGCCCGGATAGGAAGGTGTCATACGAGATTGAGTGATTCTAATCGTATGGACACCGGTTGAACAACCAATGGAAATAGAGAGAGAGACTCCTCTAGATGAAAGAATACATGTTAGTGAGAAAGAATGAAAGAATACATGTTAGTGAGAAAGAATGAAAGAAGCATGCCATAAATATGATTCATATGCATTTGGTCATATTCGTGTTTTGTTGCAATTGATGAGTGAAAGTTGAGTTACTATGTTTATGTGTAATATATGTCTTATGCTTGTAATGTAGAATGTGAGTTGTGTTTGTATTGTGTTCTCGTATAGTTATGAAATGATATGGTTGATATGAGGTTATGATAGTAAGGATGCAAGTTTATGTGATGAAGTTTGAGAGTGGGGTTTAATGTGTGGGTTCGGTATTGAATAATGTTAGTCGTTGGGTAAGATCGTGAATTAGGAATGAATGGTGATTGTTTGTGTGAATTGCATGACGTTGGATGTGCTTTTCATTCTGGGTTAGCAGAAGTATAAGTATGTGAGTTGAATGGTATGAGATGTGCTTTGGTTTGATTGCTAGTTGAGGTGGAAACTTGGCTAAGTGTTGGTATATATGATTCGAAATGTGCATTATATAGGTTATAGAGCAGGTTAACGTATGTTTAGAGTGGAAATAACCTACGTTACGTTGAGTAACGTACGTTATTTGTGAGGGTAACATACGTTATTCTTGGCTGGGTTTATGTTGAAATTGACCCCAAGAATAACGTATGCTACCCATAGAACAAATATACGTTAATGTGGTGCAGAGGGTTGTTTGACCTAGAACCATATATTAAAACATCTTAGAGTTTGTACATGATTCGGACCAAGTTAGGAACTCAAAAACTAACAATTGTGAATCAAATAACACTACAGAAAACACGAATCAAGCATCTGATAATGTATCTTAGAATCTAAAAGGAGAGTAGAGCTTCGTGAGTATATAGAGCGAGAACCTCGTAAGTGAGATAAGAAGGGAGGATGAATAAACAATTGTATTAGACTTTATATGGTTAGGTAAATGACTAAAGGGACATGTGCTTACTGAGTTTTGCATTCAAGTTTCTGTGGTTGTGTTTGTGTATTACAGACAAGGAGGTTGTCGCGTAGATCACTCACTATCTCTACGCCATTTTTGGATACTCCTAGGGACATTCGCTGCATGGTCGGGGATTTCATCCACACATCTTGTTTTCTTACAAACTGTATTTTGCAAACATTGTTTTTTTACATTATCTGTGATACCCGTCGTGTAGGGCTTTTCCCTAAGGCACAGTCA
>CANYCX015646258.1:0-19455 GCA_948193385.1 Breynia disticha f. nivosa
ATGGCTATAAGAGAAGCTTTATGAGGTTGAGAACGGAACCGATGATGATTCCTAGACCGGAGGAGAAGAGGTCGCCGGAAGAGGGTGGGTTTCCAAAAAGGCGTGAGGGGCATAAGGGCACATGCAACGTTGAGGCTATACACGTGGCACAGGGGTCGAGAGGTTGCATGGGGAATAGTAGTAGCATGCAAGAGTGTGGGGACAATAGGGCGGGTGATAGTGGGTTTAGAAGTGGAAAAGATATTATGAGGAGAGAGGTTTCATTACAGTTTGTCTGGGACCATAAACTTTTGTCTCCCATAGAAATGTTAAGACTTAGCAATGATTTGATTAATTGTTGGGATTGTGTCCGTGAAGCATCAACGTGGATAAAGGGAAGGAACGGAACACACTTTGTTATAGAGTCTCATTGCTCGAACGTTGTCTTTGCCATTAACAATTTAGCCTTTTATGATTCATGTTTTGTTTTAATGGTGATAGATTGCATAGACTTGTTAACAACTTTGGTGGATGTCCAAGTTGTTCATATTCGGAGATTTGCGAATCAAGTTACTCATAAAATTGTAAGAGCTTTTGGTTCCTTACCAGGTCTTCATATTTGGGGGTTTTTCGCTCCTGATTGTATCTTGGCTGAGTTAGCCCATGATCTTATGGAATGAATTAATATTTTGTCAAAAAAAAAATGAATAATGGAGGAATAGTTAGTGGTGTTGGTGTAAATAGAATACAATACTTGAAAAAATGTAAAGAATTGGGGTGTGCATGGAGTAATTGTTTTTGTATTATTCTTCTCACCACCACACCACTTCTCTTCATTGCAATTAATATTTTTCAAGCATTCAATTCTCCAAATTGTAAATCCATGACAAGAATAATTGATCTTCTCTACCACAAATGTCTTATATTAAAGCCATCTTATTTCAAATCCAACCATACATATATTATATTGCCAAGGAGGGCATAAGCCATGTGAAGCAGAGAAATATATGTATATGTTTTTTAGGGTCAACATGGTAAGAGAAGAGAGGAGACTACCTAACGCGTAAATTAATCGGTGTGGAGTTGTTCTATCTTAAACAGTGACCTCGAGTTTGAGTCCTGAGTTACAGCTGCGTTAAAACTCAGTTAAGAGAGCTCTGCCGTCTTAGTATTCCTGTCCAATTTGAACAAAAATTAATTTAGAGTGTTCAAGATACCTCGCGGTAAAAACAAAAACAAAAGAGGGGTGTGAATGTGAGGATTCAAGTTGTGAATAATTAGGGTTTTAATATTTGATGAATAATTGGAGGTGTGAATACATACAAAATGTGTCACGAAAATCACGCAAGTTATGTAAAGGAAGGGTTCAATGTCCGAAAGCAACATAATAATTCACATCCCCATCTCCCACCTTCCCCCCATCACCTTTTTAATCCACAATTACGAATTTAAAAAATTTTGTAAAAAAGATATATCTAAAAAATATACGAGTAAATAAAAAAAATTTTCATTTTTTTTCGTTGATAGTAAAAAAAATAATAACATTTAAATAAAACTATAAAAGGATAAACAGAATGAGGACAACAATCCCTCCATTTTTAGTTTTTTTTTTGTTACAAAAATTTTAAAAATGAATCAAATTAGTTTATAAACTAAAGATGCTAAACTAAAAAAGACATAACAAATTAGCAGGTCAAAGTCTGTCTGTCTCAATTAACCCAGACAATTAAAGAGCATTAAGCAAACAATAATCACAAACTTCACTACAAATTCCAAAACAGAAAAAGCCAGGTGGGGCCAACTCCACACGGCAGTAGCGCTGACGTGTCAATAATTAAGCAGCAGAACTGGAGAGATAAGGACGGGAGATGAGAGAGAAACAAAGTAACGGAAACTGAAAATAATCAATTAAAAAAAATTGAAAATTAAAAAAGAAAAGCGTTTTGTTTGTTCATCTCATGATCTTATTACTACAACTCATTTCTTACAAACACTTCTCACTCTCTCTCTCTCTCTCTCACAACTAAATTTAATTTCTCTATCTTCTTTCATTTTTTTTAGATCCGAATCCCGATTCTTGATATGTTATCGGACGCAATATGAGAAGTGTTAGTAATAGCGTCGACACCATCAACGCCGCCGCCTCCGCCATCGTCTCCGCCGAGTCCCGTGTCCAACCCTCCTCCGTTCAGGTTGTTGTTTTTGAAGATTGGATCTTTATTTGGGGAAATTATGTTGATTGATTTATTACATGTAAAAGTTTTAAGTCTTTTTTTGATAGGCTTTTTTGGGTTCTTTCTCTTTCTAGCTTTTGTGTTTACTTTTACGGCTTAATTATTACTTCAACTATTGTTTTAGTGATTTTGTTTGGTACTAAATTTAGGGTTGGTCAAAGATATTAAATTTAATTAATTTGTTAGGCAAATTATCTCTCTTTTTGGAAATTTGGGGAATTCATTTATGGCATTTGACTTTTTGAATCTTGTATGTGATTATGGTGTTGGGAATTTTGATATGGTATGTGGTAATTCTTTGAATTTAATTTATTGGAATCGAAATATTAATTATTGGTTTTGTGATACTTGAAGGATCAGAGTAATTGAGCTGATTTAGCGGAATTGCAGGTCGATTTGATTTCTAATTGTGGATTTATTAGTGCATTTTTAGCGAAAATTGCTGAAATAATCAGCTACTGTAAAGTATTTTTTGAAATGAATTGGTTGAATAAATGCATGAATTGTGTTATCTTGGCAGTTAGATGTTTGACAATAAAATAAGGAATTGGTTTTATTTTGATGAACTAGTTTCTTATGATCTGTTACTTTGTTAAATTTTGGTATAGAAACGAAGATGGAGTGGGTGCTGGAGTCTTTACTGGTGTTTTGGTTCTCATAAAAACACTAAGCGAATTGGTCATGCTGTTCTTGTTCCTGAATCAGAAATAAACCGAACAGTTGCACCTACGTCCGAGAATCAAACGCATTCAACTTCCGTTGTGCTTCCTTTCATTGCTCCTCCATCTTCGCCTGCTTCATTCCTCCAGTCTGATCCTCCATCTGCCACTCAATCTCCGGCGGGATTGTTATCTCTCACTGCCCTTTCCGCGAATTCCTATTCTCCTGGAGGACCTGCTTCGATATTTGCCATCGGCCCTTATGCTCATGAAACCCAGTTGGTCACTCCACCAGTGTTTTCGGCCTTCCCTACTGAACCATCTACTGCACCTTTCACCCCTCCTCCGGAGTCCGTTCAATTCACAACTCCATCATCCCCTGAAGTCCCATTTGCTCAATTGTTGACGTCTTCTCTGGAACGGGCTCGTAGAAATAGTGGAACCAATCAGAAGTTTGGATACTCCCATTATCAGTATCCAGGAAGTCCAGGTGGTCAGCTCATCTCACCTGGCTCTATTATCTCAAATTCGGGAACTTCTTCTCCTTTCCCTGATAAACACCCTGTACTTGAATTCCGTATGGGTGAAGCTCCGAAACTCTTGGGCTTTGAACATTTTAATACTCGTAAATGGGGCTCAAGGTTGGGGTCTGGATCAATTACACCAGATGGTATTGGCTTAGGTTCAAGGCTTGGATCTGGTTCTGTGACTCCAGATGGCATGGGGCTGGGATCAAGAATCGGATCTGGAACTGTGACTCCTGATGGTATGGGGCTCGGATCAAGACTGGGTTCTGGAACTTTGACACCTGATTATCCAGTTCCTGTATCTCAAGGCCTCTTTGCTTTGGAAAACCAGATATCAGAGGTTGCATCTCTTGCCAACTCTGAGAATGGATCTAGAACTAATGATATTGTTGTGGATCATAGAGTCTCATTTGAGTTAAGTGGCGAAGAAGTTGCACGTTGTCTTGAAAATAAAGCAGCTGCATCAAATAGAACTTTCTTGGCACACGAAGAGGATATTATCGCTGATGATCATACAGTAAGCGATAGGATTTTGACAGAAGGCGGCAATTGTCCGGTCACGGATGAAACCACAAGTATAGCAGTCGACAAATCTTCTGGAGAAACTGACGAGGAACACAGCTACAGAAAGCAGCGTTCCATCACTCTTGGATCAATTAAAGAGTTCAATTTTGATAACACAAAAGGAGAAGTCTCTGATAAGCCCTCTATCAGCTCTGAGTGGTGGGCTAATGAAACAATCGCCGGGAAGGAAGCTCGGCCAGCCAACAACTGGACGTTCTTTCCCTTGTTACAACCGGAGGTCAGCTAACATGGGATCTCTTCAATTGCCATTATTACTGTCTGTGACATATTACCAGCCTGAAAAACTACCTAACAGATGCAATTCTGGTGGCAATAATGTTGTGATCATACACAATTCACCGAGTCAAGGATCATTTGATAAGAATATATAAATTGGGATAATTAGTGTCTTTGTGATCCAAAACAAATGCAGAAAGAAGATAGTTTCTAGGAACCATTAGTTTTGGCTGGTGGGAAATTCTTTACTTTTTTTGTACCAGATATTATTATACAAAAATAGGATTTGCCTACAGGTTATGTTTTCTGAATTGTTTCTCTAGCAGTGTGTAATAATCGAAGTTCTCATTCTGCAATGACAAACCAAATTAACTTTTTATGATTATTATAAATGTTGGGAATATTAAATTAATCACTCAACCTTTTGTTTACAAATTATCATGAGAGTGTCATCTTGGGATAGCCTTCAAGTATAATATAATTCTTGCAGGATGATTCTAGCTCATAACATGCTGTAAGTTTTCAGAAATTGTTTGCTCCTCCTTGGAAACTGTGGGGCATTTACAGATCTGGTATAAAGGTAATTGATCATTTGTTTCGAAGTATCCAATCCAAATAACAATATCTGCAGTAAAACAGCTATATACAGAGCCTATTCTTGTGATCTATGGTAATATTCTCCTAGGAACATGGAGAGAGTGGAGACCACTTGTAAATATTTCCTCCAAACCTTCCATATCCAACGTGGGATTCATCCAAAACAGCATTAAATACTGTCAGGAGGAGTGTCAGGCTATGAAATCCTCACACAGAAACAACATAGCAGCGATTTGGTCAGTCACTGTTGGATAAAGCTGATCATAAGTTCACTGTTATGGCTATGAATGGTGGCGAGTGTAGCTGATAAGGTAAATATGAAACAATTGTTTGGATCCATGTAGCTGTAAGTGTGGGGAGAGAGAAGGATAAGGGGTGTGTAATAGTGTTTGTTAGGAAAGTGCCATATGAGGATGTCTCTGTCCTGAACCTACTTATCCACAAAGCTGACAGAGAAGGAAGAAACCAAAACCTAACCCAAAATATGACAGATTAACGCCCACCTCACATCTTGTTCTTTGTAATAAAGCTGTCTTGTTTGACGTGAATCTCGTGAACCATTTCGTTACTGCTGCCTTGTACTTGGTCCAGCCTCCTGCACTCTGCATCACCATTAACCACCCTTCTTCATTGTAGGCTTTTCAGTTGGGTTTGGCATCACCTTTTCTAGTCTTTTCACAAAGTCCTGCACTTTTCAATTTCCAACTTCAAGCCCAAATTTTCACAAATTCCTCTCCAAACAACAAGGAATTTTTACGGGTATATAACCTTTAATATTAAAAAAATTTAAATATATATGTCAGATATAAAATTCAAATAAAAAAAATGTTGAAAGAGACTATTCTTTTGTCCCTTCAAATTTGAAGAGGCACTTCTCTTTCCTGAGAAAGAAGGCATAACTAGCTGATGAAAATTTAATTTTTTTTAATTTTTTTATAAATTTAGGCAAGGGGTTGGGCTACCTCACGAGTCTCCGTTAGAGACTAGCGAACCAGCAGGTTTAGGCTTGTATGCCTTTCCTAACGCCCCTACGGAACCAGAGATCAAATCCCGCACCCTCAGCGTGCTAATTAATCCCTTTTATTGCTGAACCCAAAGGTTTAATTTTTTAATTAACAACCGTGATTAGTGATGAAAATTAGATAAAGATTCTCCTAATATTTCGGACCGCCCATGCCCTAATCTCTTACGTAATCCAAGATTTGACTTGGTAATTAACAAATTATTCCAAATCAAAAAGGTCTCATCCAATTATTCATATCATTTTCAAAATTTATTTCATTTTCATATTTGTCCCACATTGTGAGACTACTGAAAACGAAAACTATAGTGATGGTCAAATTACTAATCACGTTGCAATTTTAATTTGTGTTAATCGTGTTTTAATTATATTGTTGTATTTTTAAATTTTTTTTTTTTTATAAAAAAGGATTTTTTTATTATAACTTAAATAATGTCTTCATGTATTGACTTCCCGTGCCATATGAGAGACGCGGGTTTAACCGACGCATAAAATAACTAGTCAATACGCCAAGTTGAATAGTTGAGGCGTGCTGATTAACCCTCTTTATCGTTGAACGACGGACGAGACGGAGGGTACTTAATTTGGATGCTAGTACATAAATAACCGATGCACCAAATAACTTGCGCCAAGTTGAGTTGTCTTTGCAAAGTTGCTGGAACGTTTGGACTGTAGTTGGACACGAAAGTGGTTCAGGTGGCTGCATCTGGCGCTTACGTGTCATGTAAAGTTTCCATGATTACGCACAGCTACTCAGTTCTAAAAGTCTGATCCATTTCTGTTCTGTTCCTCTCAAAACTACTACAAGATAAAGTGTGGGGAGTCAATCTTATGATCCGTCCAATCAAAACTATCTTAAAACCATAAAAGCTTCCAACTTTTTGATCCCATCTATCCTAAACACATTAAAAGTTTTCAACTTTCTTTAAACAATTGTGAACCTCAAGAACTTTTGGCTTTATGTTCCCCACTGCAGAGTCAAAACTTGCACTGTATAAAGTACAGGTAAGAAGTTTAATATTTTGTCTTGTTGGTTCGTAAACGTGACTTTGTTTGGAGTGTGAATTTGGACTCTGTTGTTTATTTAATTTGCTTTTATGTTGTGATGGTTTCTGCAGGGTTAAATCTGCACTTGAAATGTAACCTTGTTTTGCTAACTCAGTATGGTATGAAGTCCACTCTTGTGAAGTAGTGTTTGTTCATCAGTTTGATCTAAGAAGAAGTATTTTACTTGTTAAAACAAAAAAAATAAAGAAAGGAAAAGGGTTTGAAGCTGATAAAAATGGCGATGGGAGCTACTGTAAAAGTGGTACTAGGGTCAATTGCCTTTGCGATGTTTTGGGTACTGGCGGTTTTCCCTGCTGTTCCATTCCTACCAATTGGAAGAACTGCAGGGTCACTCTTAGGAGCTATGCTTATGGTTATGTTCAGAGTCATAACTCCTGATCAGGCTTATGCTGCAATTGATCTTCCAATTCTTGGTCTTCTCTTTGGAACTATGGTTGTCAGTGTGTATCTTGAGAGAGCAGATATGTTCAAACATTTAGGAAAGCTTCTTTCATGGAAAAGTAAAGGGGCTAAGGATTTGCTGTTTCGAATTAGCTTGATTTCTGCCATTTCTAGTGCCCTTTTCACTAATGATACTTCTTGTGTTGTTCTGACTGAATTTGTGTTGAAAATTGCAAGACAACATAATCTACCTCCTCATCCATTCCTTCTGGCTCTTGCCTCCTCTGCAAATATTGGCTCTTCAGCCACTCCTATTGGTAACCCTCAGAATCTTGTCATAGCTGTCCAGAGTAAGATGTCTTTTGGACAGTTTGTTCATGGTGTTCTACCAGCAATGCTTACTGGAATTGTTGTGAATAATCTGATTCTTATGTGCATGTATTGGAAGTTGTTAACCTCAATTCAGAAGGATGAAGAGGATGCAACTGCAGATATTGTGGCAGTTGAGGACGTTAGCGCGCATCAGTTTTCACCTGCAACTATGTCACATATGTCATCCCTCAGTTCTCAAGAATGGAATTCACTGAACACTCATATGTTCCCCAGCATGAATGGTCATGTAAACCATGCTGAGACTCTTAGAAATCGAGCCGGTGCGCTTGAAAATGAAATCAGTAGTCTCGCTAGCAGTCCAATTGAGTCTACAAGGGTATCAACTGCATCAAAAGAGACAACTGTGGATGTTTCTTCTCAAAAAAAGGAAGAAACAGTTTTTTCCAAGAAGGTGACATCAATGGAAAGACTGAAAGCTGTACTTTTTACGCAGATACCAGATGGGAAGGAAGACGTGGTTATAAGGTGGAAAAAGATGTTCTGGAAATCATGTGTTTACTTCGTTACTATTGGAATGTTAGTTGCTATGCTTGTGGGTCTGAATATGTCATGGGCTGCAATAACTGCTGCACTTGCTCTTGTTGTTCTTGACTTCAAAGATGCTCGACCGTGCCTTGAGAAGGTATGATCTGCATTCAGTTCCTTGAAAATGTATGATCTGCATTTGGAGAGCTATTATGAGAAGTTTCTCTTGTTTATTTCAGGTCTCATATTCACTTTTGATCTTCTTTTGTGGGATGTTTATCACGGTTGATGGCTTTAACAAAACTGGGATTCCAAGCTGGCTATGGGAATTAATGGAGCCTTATTCTCATATTGATCATCCTTCCGGAGTAGCAGTTCTCGCAGCTGTCATCCTTGTCCTGTCAAATTTAGCTTCAAATGTACCCACAGGTATATGCAATTTGCCAAGTATTTCTCCAAACACTTTTTTTCAATAAATTTAACTTCAGTTGTTTAAACCTTTCAATGTTATGTCCAGTTCTGCTGCTTGGTGGACGAGTTGCAGCATCTGCAGCTGCACTTTCCGCGGCAGATGAAAAGAAGGCTTGGCTGATCTTAGCTTGGGTCAGCACAGTAGCCGGGAACCTCTCTCTCCTAGGATCCGCTGCGAACTTGATAGTGTGTGAACAAGCTCGCCGTGCTCCGAATTTTGGGTACAATTTAGCTTTCTGGACACATCTTAAATTTGGAGTTCCATCTACTATTATAGTTACTGCTATTGGATTACTACTTATAAGATGAGTGAGGATCATGTTTCTTGTGAAATCTTTTCGCTTTGCGGATTATGGGCACCATGTTTACAAGATGTCTGCTGCCTGTATCCGAATTCTTCAGTTCAGATTGTGTAGAATCAATATCAATGCCACAACCTACCAGGCATAAGGTGAAAAATTACTCAGATTTACTTGTCCCAAGATGACGAGACCTACTGTAAAAGTCATAGAGCTTCCACTTGTTACCAGCAAGCGAAGAGTGCTTCTGAGTTTCTGATGCTTAGTAAGAAGAGGTTTGTCAGTAGAGAACTGTTTCAAGTTTATAATTTTTTGTTATGTAATTTATTCAAGTTAAACATTATGAAAGTTAAGTTGGACGATGTTCCATTTCTAATTCATGTTCAGCATAGAATATGTGAATTACAGAATTTCATCAAGTGGTTTTTGATATTCCTGAAAAAAAATGGTGATGATATTTAAGGGCATCTCTATTTTTTCTCGTCAGTCGGGATCTGATTGTGGAGGGACCGCCTTGCGAAAGGCACAAGGGCTCGACCCGCATCGTGCCTGTTTCTCCGATGTGGGATAACGTCTTATCAGGATATCGCACATATATGTTTGTGTATGTGAGGTTAAATGATAAAATTCAAAATAATTGATCCATCACTTGTGGAAAGATGCTAAACATACGGCTAAGACAAGCCTCATGCAAAATAAACAAAAAGGTTATCATGATAGCAATGGTGGAGTTTTGGCCAGGAATGTGGTCATTAAATAGGGACATCTTGTACATCTGTATGAATGAGATGTCTATGTAATCCATTCCGGTGAATGAATGGGAATTGATCGTACGATATATGATATGCCTTTGCCTAACATTTTCCATCGTTCAATCTTGAGATGAAGCAGACCCCATCAGTTACTCACTTGCTCTATAAGAAATAGACATCAATGACCATTTTGGGGACTTCAAACATCCAATCCAATGCATTCTGAAATACCTCCACTCCTGTTTTTCTTGACTTTTGAAACTTGCCTCTTTAAAACAACTGTCAACTGAAGGTACTCAAGTCAAGGTGTTGCAGACGGATCCATTCCGAAGTTCCAGGCCTTTGTCTTCAGTTATATTACGTCATATTGCCTTGTTACCAGGCTTTCAGCCACAACTGAAAAGGCAAGAACAAGATTGCAGTCTTGTTTTTCCTACCAAACACTTTTACGCTGTTTTGTTTTGAGAAGTGGTTGAAATGCAGTTTTCTGCATCTATTTGTTTTTTCCTTTCGTTAATTTTAGAACAGTTCTTGATTTGTTGAAAGTGCATGCTTTAACAACTGTGCCTATACTAGGCATCAGAAGATGAATGTTTTTCACACTTCAGTTGGCACTCCTTTTCTGATATGCCACATTAAAAGAATTTTCGGCTGAGAAACTGCCAAGTGTGGATATATGTAGCGTAGCATTTTGAGAATGTTATTGTCTCAGAAGTTAAACTCACTGAGTTGCTGAGAAAATGGCAATAACTGCTCCAGTGAGGCTAGCTTTAGGCTCCATCGCCTTTGCGATATTCTGGGTTACAGCAGTTTTTCCTTCTAATCCACTGCTACCAATTGGAAGAACTGCAGGTTCTCTCCTGGGATCCATACTCATGGTCATTTTCCAAGTCATAACCCCAACAGAGGCATACGATTCAATTGATCTTTCAATCTTAGCACTTCTGTTCGGAACAATGGTTATCAGTATCTATCTTGACACAGCAGATGCATTTAAGTACTTGAGCAAGTTACTTACTTGGAAAAGCATAGGACCAAAAGATTTGATTTGCAGAGTTTGCATTGTGTCTGCTCTTATTAGTGCGTTCTTCACCAATGACACTTGTTGTGTTGTCTTGACAGAGTTTGTACTAAAACTTGCAAGACAGCAGAAACTTCCTCCTCACCCTTTTCTTATTGCCGTCGCTTCAAGTTCTAATATTGGTTCTTCAGCAACTCCTATTGGCAATCCTCAAAATCTTGTAATCGCTGTCTCCAGTGGAATCTCTTTCTGGACTTTCTTGGTATCAATGTTTCCTTCTATGCTTCTTGGAGTTGCAGTGAATACTGCCCTTCTGCTGAGCATGTACTGGACTCAATTATCTGCACACGAGTACGAAGAACTTAGTTTTCTTCGACACGATCAGAATGGCACGGATTTGCCAGTCTCAAGATGCTTAAATTGCGGAGAATGGATGAATTCAAACGATTTGGATGGTCACAGTTCTCCACTAGACCCCATTGTTTCAGGGGATGATCCTTCAGAAGAATGGAAAAGAACGTTGTGGAAATGTTGCGTTTATTTTATTACCATTGCAATGTTGATTTCTCTAGTTATGGGATTGAACATGTCATGGACTGTAATCACTGCTGCACTTGCTCTCATTGTCCTGGACTACAAGGATGCTCAGCCTTGCTTAGATAAGGTACCATCATCACCAACCAATTCTTTTTTCTAATCTCACCAGCAATTTTGTTTCATCAAACTGCAGAATTACGTAATTTTCGATGTATTATTACACGTTCTTTGAACAGGTATCGTATTCCCTTTTGGTTTTATTCTGTGGAATGTTTATGACAATGGAAGGTTTTGAAATGACTGGAATTCCAAGCCGTTTATGGAATCTTGTGAAGCCATATGCAAAGATTAACAACGCAAAGGGCTTGGCAGTGATTGCAGTCCTAATCACTATCCTATCAAACTTAATTTCCAACGTTCCAACTGGTAATGTTACAATCAAACTTCAAACACCTTTAAACGAAACAGGTTGGTTTCAACATTAACAAACAGATTTTGTGTTTTGTGAGGTATCAGTTCTGTTATTGGGAGAACTTATGGCAGAGTCAAGTGCTGAGATATCACCAAAGTTGGTGAAAGTTGCATGGCTTACTTTAGCTTGGGTGAGCACAGTTTCCGGCAACTTATCTGTGGTGGGTTCAGCTGCTAACATGATAGTTTGTGAGAAGGCTAGAAGGGCACCTCACATTGCCTACGATTTATCCTTTTGGACCCATCTCAAGTTTGGAGTTCCATCCACTCTCCTTGTCACTGTATTTGGATTAATATTCATTCATTAGATAATCCGTGTTGGTTGAGCTGACTACTCGGCCTTCTGATTATGCTCCCCAGAATCGAATATCAGCGGATTTGTATCGTGAGATAGAAACTGTGTCTCCTACTTCGATCCCGGATAGTCCTCCCCGAAGATACGATACCGAGTGGTTAAGAAACAAACGATCCTCTTTGGGCTGCAGATAAACAATATTCATTGTGCCTGAACTTTGACAAAAGTAACATGAAAGTCCTCAAAGTTCATTTTGTAACAACAATACCCTTCAACTTCTTTACCAATTATGAATGAAATTAAAAAACCACTTGTCATTTTCTATTAATTTATAATTATTTAGAAAAAATATGTAAAAATATATTTAAAATAATTTTACTTGTAGAATTTAAAATATTACTGATTTGAATTCTTAACTTTGTTATTCGAATTAATTTAAAACTATCACACAAAAACATAATTTGTTATTTATTAACTCTTCTTTGTCATAAATGAGACTTATGAGTATATCACATGCATAATTATTCTCATGTTCTTATTTTATTATATATAATTGTAGTGATTTTTTAATTTTTAAAAAATTAATTTAAATTAAAAATTTTATTAATTTTACTAACACGATGTTAGTAATTTAAGTTTTGTATTTATTGAGATTTTTAAATAATAAATATCATATCAATAAAATTAATATCAATAAAACTAACAAAAATTATAATTTAAATTATTTTTTTAAATAAACACTACTATAATTATAAAGAAAAAGTACAAAAATCAAATAATAATTATATATATATATTTTATATTGACGATATAATATTGTATTTTAAAATATATTAAAATTAAATGCACATGAAAGGGAAAAAAAACACAAACGATTGTCTCTCTCTCTCTCTCTCTCTCATGTGCTTCTCTCTCTTCATCTATGTCACTCTCCTTTCTACGCGATCTCTTCACTACTTAACATAAAGATTCTTGCTTTCTCATTGTTAACACCTTTAGGGTTTCATTTCATCTTTTCTCTTCCAGCAATTGAACTCTAACTCAAAGATTCAATAAATTTTCACACACTTAATATATCGTTTTATCCGAATTGCACATACGAATAACTCTACTTCACGCCTCCAAGTAAGCGAATTTGGTGTCTTTTTTTTTTCTTTCTAATATAATTTTGGTATGTTGGTTAATGCTTCATTTAGTTGGTGCTTGCGATGTTCAGGTCTTGTGAAGTCTTATATAGATCTGTTTGATGTTAGATGCAATCGTGTTATTTTGTTGAGATTTTGTATTATTGGTGGTATGAATAATTGGATGTAATTAATGAATTTTTGAAATATGACTTTGAGCTATGGTTGGATACTATTATTAGAATTTTTAAATGCAAGTGTAGAAATCTAGCTTTGAAAATTTCATGTTCACAATTACAAAGTCAAAAAGGTTAATTGTTTTTACATGTTCAGCTTAGAATTTGAAAGTTCGGAATCATGAATGTGAAGCTAATTTGAAAGCCTTGAAAAACGGGGATTTTTTTTCCTATTTTGACTTTTGTTTTTGGTCAGTGTTGAAATTTTGAGCAAATGAAGTTAGTCCATTTGACTTTGATATAGTTATATAGATGAATTCCTTTTATATCTCTATTGAAGTTTGCATCATTGATGACGTGAACTAATGCATAACTAATGCATGAGATAATCAAATATTTTGAGTGTGTGTAATGCATTATTTGCAAACATGTGCTCAGTTGATAGTCGGGCAGGCGTGTCGGCTTGTTGATAGAGTTTTGCTTTAAAGAATTTAGCCAAATCATTTTACACTGAAATTTGGGAACGTGTGTATCTGATGCAGGTTATATCGTTTGATGTAAAGTTTGAAGCTTACTTGGATTCTTTTGAAAATTAAATTGAAGGTTGTTGGATTGAATAGTTGAAAGCGTACTTGGGAACTTCAACTAAAGATGTCCTTTTGAAAAAGGAAATCATTGATGTTGAGAATGATATTGATTTAGGAGTAATTGTTAACTTTGTATCTTGGAAATCAAACATGTCTTCGTGGTGGGGAAAGTCATCATCCAAGGACGATAAGAAAAAAGCAGGCAAGGAAAGTTTCATTGACACATTACAGAGAAGATTTAAGACGCCACCTGAAGGTAAACAAAATAGTAGGTCAGGAGGTTCTCGGAGACGTTGTAGCGACACAGCCTCAGAGATGGGATCTCAATCTAGAGCAGAATCTAGATCTCCATCACCTATAAGAAAGCACGTTTTTAGATGTCAAAGTTTTGGGGATAGGGCACGTGCTCAGCCACTTCCTCTTCCTGGCGTGCACCATGCTAGTGTGGAGCGTGCAGATTCAGGAAACAGCATATCACCAAAACCAAGATCTGAAAAGGGTTCGAAGTCATTATTGTTTCTTCCTCTCCCAAGGCCATCATGCATTCGTAATACGACAAATGCAACGGATTTAAATGCAGATTTGGTTGCTGATTCAGTTTCAAGCGACGGCTCCTGTGACAGTGATGATCTTGGGGATTCGAGTCATATTCACACAAATGACTATGACCTTGCCACTAGGAATACTGCAAGCAGCCCTTCCAGGTTAGACAGTGTGTAATAGCTATAGAGTGGGTCTCGTATTGTGGGTCATTATTGTAGCTGTTCCTGACGGCTTCCCCTCTGGTTTTTTTCTTTCTTTAATTTCTACAGAAGTGTAGAGTTGAAGGATCAGTCCTCTACTGTTGGCCACACAAATTCAAAAGAATCAAAAAAGCCACCTACCCTCTTATTTGGTAATCTTACCTCCCCTAATTCACCTAAACGAAGACCTCTGGGCAGTCATGTACCAAATCTTCTGGTTCCATACAATGGTGCTTTCTGCAGTGCTCCAGACAGTTCCATGTCTAGTCCTTCAAAAAGTCCAAGTAGAGCACTTGGGACTGAAAAAGTCATAAACTCTACTTTCTGGGCAGGCAAGCCTTATTCTGATGTCAATTTTTTGGGATCTGGTCAGTGCTCGAGTCCTGGTTCAGGTTACAATTCTGGTCATAATTCAATTGGAGGAGATGTGCCAGGACAACTACTTGGGCAACAATGCAGGGGTAGTCCTGAATGTTCTCCTATTCCAAGTCCTAGAATGACTAGCCCAGGGCCCAGCTCTAGAGTACAAAGTGGTGCTGTCACTCCTATTCACCCTAGAGTGGGAGGGACTACAGTTGAGTCGCAAGCGAGCTGGCCTGATGAGGGAAAACAACGAAGCCACCCCTTGCCCCTTCCACCTGTAACAATTTCCAATTCGTCTCCATTCTCTCATCCTAATTCTGCAGCAGCATCTCCTTCTCTGCCACGTAGTCCAGGAAGGGCGGAGAATCCTGCAAGCCAGGGATCACGTTGGAAAAAAGGAAGGCTTCTGGGTAGAGGGACTTTTGGACATGTTTATGTAGGTTTTAACAGGTACTGAACTGAGACCAAAACAAATGCTTGAAGGCCGTTTTCTTTGGACCTCTAATGTTGCAAGACTCAATGGTTTGGAATGCTAATGAATTGTCCATAAAAAAATAAAACTGTCTTATGCATCCATTTTCATCTCTGATTCAAGGAGATCCGTTAGTGTTTGGAAAGGTAGTCCAAATTAGTTATGCTGAGTGTTTATTAAGTGCTGTCAAAGTATTTTAATTTATTTGTTACTCATTTGCCCATACGATAAATATAATACTCCTCTCGAGATTTCATGTTTTTTAACCTGAATGACAGTTGTAAGTGATATCTGATTAGACTTTTATAAATGGTCAGTGAAAGTGGTGAGATGTGTGCAATGAAGGAGGTGACATTGTTTTCTGATGATGCCAAATCAAAGGAAAGTGCCAAACAGTTGATGCAGGCAAGTCCGTTGGCCCTTTTCCTAAGATTTAATCAGCCTTTGGCTTGTCTGTTCATTTTTTGTGTTTGTATGTGATTTTGGGTCTGTCTTACTTATAGCATTTTTTTTGCAGGAAATCATTTTGTTGAGCCGTTTACAACACCCGAATATTGTGCAATATTATGGCTCTGATACGGTATACTTACTTTTCTGTCTTCTTTTATTTATCATGATTTATCTGTTGTCGTCCATATTTTTTGGTTACAAACAAGTGATAAACATCATCTCTGTGACTATTCTTCTTTCTAAGATAATAGACAATCATAATACATTTACTTGGAAACCTTGAGCAATTTTCGGCATGGATTTTCAGTGGACAGTTCTAACCAAACCCATCAAATTTACCTTGGGCAGGTTGGTGACAGACTTTATATATTCCTTGAGTATGTGTCTGGTGGGTCCATTTATAAAATTCTTCAGGAGTATGGACCACTGGGTGAGTCAGCTATACGAAGTTATACTCAACAAATATTGTCTGGACTTGCATATTTGCACTCTAAAAACACAGTCCACAGGTGAATTCATTTTATTTATTAGTTATTTAACAGTGTATTTTCCCCAATATTTTTGGTTCATACAGTGTAACCTCATGACGTGGTTACCTTTTTGCTTTGAATAATTCCTTCTCTTAGTTGTGCTTAAACCCTGGACCTTCGAGTATTGAGAGGTTGAAGAAAATGAATACTGCTTTTGGAATGTTTGTTGTCTCAACTTTAAAGTGGTCTCAATATGTATCTCTTGTACAGGGATATTAAAGGAGCAAACATTCTTGTGGATCCAAATGGTCGTGTTAAGTTGGCAGACTTTGGAATGGCAAAGCACGTAAGTTCTGAAATCAATTTGATGAATTAGAATTCAGCTCTATTGTTCTTCCATCAAATCACATTATTCTTTTGAAGACCATTATTACTTTGTGGAGACGGATTATTTTAAATAAATCATTTATCAACCAAGTTTGGTTTGACTGTCACTTTGAGGCTTGGTTTAATGAATCACGCGTGTTAGCTTCAGAAATTGTTACTGTGCAGATCACCGGTCAGTCTTGTCTTCTTTCCTTTAAGGGAAGCCCGTACTGGATGGCCCCTGAGGTCAGTGTTCTGTTTTGCTTGAGATCTTTGTCGGTGTTGCTGTCAATCTGTTGTGAATTCACTTGGGACATTATGATCACCATTTTTTTTTCACTACAGGTGATAACAAACTCAAATGGTTGCAATCTGGCTGTGGATATATGGAGTCTTGGGTGCACTGTAGTGGAAATGGCTACGACAAAGCCCCCTTGGAGCCAGCTTGAAGGAGTAAGTTGCTTAGGGAAATATTATGAACATATAAATATATCCCCAATTCTACCTTTGAGTTACTGAAAAAAGGCTTTCAATCATATGTTTTAGATTTCTCAGATTCTATGATATTGTTTGTCGCCTGATTGTTTGGTTTGCATGATATTGTCTTTAGGCTGCTGCAATGTTTAAGATTGGAAATGGTAAAGATCTCCCACCAATTCCGGATCACCTCTCAGATGAGGGAAAAGATTTCATATGGCAATGTTTGCAGCGGAATCCACTCCATCGTCCTACAGCTGCCAAGCTTTTGGAACATCCTTTTGTAATATCTGCTGCACATCTGGATAAACCTATTTTGGGTTCGGAGCCTTCAGACCTGGCAGTCACAAACGGATTGAAAGCTCTGGTATGCTCTGTGGTGCTGGAAAGTCTTTTTTTTTTCCTCTTGTGGTCAGCTACTCAGCTTATTTAGATATTTTTTCCTATTATAGTTGGGTACCTCAAGAATTGAGCAAAAGAGGATAATTTTCTGATGAAATAGGTTAGGAGAAAAGAGATTCTTAGGAAGTATATGAGGCAGAAATACTCTTTATTGTATAGAAAGCACGAACAGGCTATCGTGTTGGACTAGTACAACAGGCTGAGAAAAGTATGACGTATCTCTGCATTTGGTGTTTCGGCGGTGTGATGCATATTATTTTTTGTGTTTTAATCTTTTCAAATCTAAAGAGAGATACTTACAAGCAACTTAAGTTTATATTATCTTTGCAGAGAGTCTCAATTTTTGTTTTTGCCGTTTAGACTGTACTTTTGCTTGGTATGTAATTGATACATGTGAACCATTTCTATTTTCATCATTCTTCAGGGCATTAATCCAGCACGAAGTTTTCCTGGCGGGGAGTTTGAGAGACTTGCAGTTCATTCATCTAGAGTCTCAAACATTGTTCCCTATGCAAGGTTTCTCTCTCTCTTCTCTCTCTCTCTCTCTCTATATATATATATATATACCTGTTTTCTTTTGCCTGATAATTTCCTTTTCCTCATGTAGTGATATTCATATTCCAAGAAATGTGTCATGTCCTGTCTCGCCCATTGGAAGCCCGCTCTTGCATTCAAGGTCACCTCAGAATTTTAGTGGGAGAATGTCACCTTCACCTATATCGAGTCCAAGGACAGCTTCAGGATCATCCACACCTCTCACAGGTGGTAGCGGGTCGATTCCATTTAATCATGTGAAACAGCCTGTTTACTGGCAAGACAGCTACGGAAGCATTTCAAAACCTTCAAATGGTATCTACATGAATGGACCTTTCTACCATGATTCCAATCCTGACCTTTTTCGAGGAATGCAATCAGGAACTCATATTTTTGCTGTTCCGGTTCTCTCTGACAATGATGGTTCCGGCATTGGAATACCACTTGGAAGGACTAGTAATGGGGCAATATATGATGCACAGTCAGTCTTAGCTGATCGTGTGGCCAGGCAATTTTCGAGGAATCATGCAAAGATGAACCCTCGTTTGGACCTTAGTCCCACCTCTCCTTTGCCCAGCCGAACTGGTGGTATATAACACTTACACGTTAATAAAGCCGTCATCGCTTCAAGTGCTCGAGTTTGCCTGTAGTTTTGGTTCTACTTCTACAGGACGTGTATCCATGTTCTTAACAGCCAATAATTGGAAGAAGTTAAAGGATCAAAGTTTAAGGCTGTGCAAAATGAACCGTATATCTGCAGCATTTAACTGATCCGAGAATGCTGAGCTCTTGAAGAGTCTTATATTAGCTGTTGGGTATTAAACTACACTGGTGAGTGGAAGAAGAAAGTTCACACTATAGGAAGTTTTGTGGAAGAGACAATCATATAGAACTTGACTGGAATAGGGTGAGTAAATAATTTTTTGATGATTCAACGTGTGGAAGTTGCCATCTGTAAGGAAAATTTCACGCCAATGAGAACTGTACATTCTTTTAGATGTTTGTACAGACAAAAAAGCAAAGATCTACTCCTTAAATTTCCTAAATCAGGCTGACCCCTTCGATCTGTACAGAAGATGGATGAACAAAACGGGGCCAGTCTAGTATGGATTTGCTGGGCATCTGCATATATTTTTTCCGGCAGTGGTTTTTGCCAGCCCGGCTTAACTCTCACATTGAAACTGATTGGTTGACTTCATGAATTCTAACTATGCTTCTGTAAGATAGAGAGTTCATGGCTTCTCGAATTGTATTGTTGGCGAAAACCAGTGAAAGCAAGACTGTTGAAACAGTATTTCTATTATGTGGTTTCATGTTATC